>MINK01173861.1:4154-22204 GCA_001735545.1 Phormia regina | reverse complement strand
ATCGCAGAAATCTATTGAAATTAGATTTTTACGTAGCTACGTGACTTTTTGACAACCCAAAATTTAAACGCAGGACTAAAGGAGTTTTTAAAAAAAATAAATTTTTTTAAACTTTTTTAATAAAATTAAAAATTTTCAAATTATTATTCAATAAATTATTTATATAAGCCATTTAACACAGTATTTGCAAAAATAAGCAAGTGACACAACAGTTCATCGATTTGAAATCACGTGATTTCATAAGGTGTTCTGCTTCATTTGAAATCACTTTGACTAAAAATGATTTCCAGAACATACCTGATTTATTTCTATTTTTTTTTTAATATCCCAATTAAAAGAAAAACAAAATTTAAAAATTTTTGAGACATATTTTATTTGCCAAAAAATTTCGAAAATTATAGCAATACGCAACTATTTACAAGAGTCGTTCATGTAACACGTGAATATAACGTATAAATTTACGGATTATGTAAATGTATCAGAATGAATGAATGAAATATTTTATAGGGTTAATAATAGGCGTGTCCCTTAATAATATTTAAATACTTACTGTATTTTTAAAGGATACAGGCAATATACACATAATGTTTTACTTCTAATTACACCTAAGTACTCACCTTTTACTCCAAATTATTCCAAATTAAAAACAAAAAACTATAAAACGTATTTCATATTGAATTGTCAATTAAAATTATTTTTTCTTTTCTCTAGAAAAAAAATCAACTTAAAAATAAATAATATTTACAGTTAACAAATAAAATCTTAACATTTACTAAATGTATAGTAAATTTTAATACTAAATTAAAAAAAAAAAACTAAAAACTTAATTAAATCATAATGAAGACATGTAACTCATACAATTCATAGCAAAAAGAAAAAAGAAACTAAAAAATTCCCAGTTTCTTCTTTTTTTTTTCTCTCATTTTCATTTCTTTTTAAATTCATTAGAACACGTCTTAAAATGCCACTTAATAATTTGATATTAAATCTAAACACTTACAGAGACAATTAAATTAATATTTACAAGGTAACAGGTTGGAAGAAGAGATTTTTTTATAACATCAATTTCACTGATTTAAGGAAAAAAATACACTTTTTTTAAATATATAATTTGCTTATTTTATAAATACGTGGATTCACCTGAAAGGATAATGACAAAAATAAAAGAAATGTTGCAACAAATTAACAAATAAAAACATTTGAAATTATTTGTATATAAAATATTTCAAGTGTGCTTTACATATATGTATGTATGTATATAGACCCAGATAAATATTTATAATTCATTTTCTTGTGGAGTTATTAAAATCATTCCAATCACCAGCTAATTATTGATAACAAAAATAATATATATATATATATTAGTAGTAGTAGGAAATGATAATGAAATTAGTTAGATTATGGATAAAAACAAAGACATATTAGTTGCATGTAATAAATATATTGAAACCAACACCAAATTTATTTTTTATATTTTTCCTAATGAAAAACAATAGAAATTTGAAGTAGATTTTAAAAGTTTTTCACATATTGGTTACAATGGAACCATTGTTACGACTCCTATATATTCAGAAATATAATTATTTCAAATAATTTTGTTTAGCTTAATTTATATATTTTACATAAATCTTTAAGGCTTCATTACTCTACCATAAATGTAAACGGAACGTAAGTTGATGGTTAAGCATGAATTAGTTGGTTGTTTATATGAAACAGCTGATCGTTTATTTTGCGTGTATTGTAATGACAACAATTCCGTTACAGTTGTTAGCAGTGTTGCCAAACAATGACTTTTTTCTTACAAATAAAAAATACTAAATAAACCCAGCAGACCATGTCTTGCAGAAATGATCGACGATCTCTTGATGATTTGAAACATTCTTCGTGACACATATACTAGAGCTCCGAACAAACATTGGGGGCATTTTCAAACAAACGTTAGCCTTAAGGACATGTCATGCATATTTTCGTCAACCATATTAAGAAAACTAAATCAAAAAACAGTTGGATTCCGTTTCAACCCAACGCACTAATCACTTTAACCATAACATTCCCTATTTTTTAATGATTTAATAAATGTTTTTATTTATCTAGTAGTTGTTGATGACATTGTCATACAGCATGTCGTGTATTTGGTTTAACTCACGACATTCTCGCCGGACATTTAACTCATGTTGTCATCGAACCATATATGTACGACAATTTCGTATATTTTGTTATTACAATCACCGAAAATGGGGTAAGATGATAATATAAGTGACTTTTTATATATAAGTGACATCCCCAAAGTACCGTTAATGGACATATGGCCTGCTGAGTAATAAACCAAAATAATATCACACACACAATTAAATAAATAACTTTTTGGTTTATTTAATTTTAATCACAGTTGCTTTTTAAGCATTTTCAAATAAAGAATTTATGGTGACTTTGAGTTTTTGCTTACAAATGCCAAAAAAACATATGTCACGTTATTAGTTGAGAAGAAGGAATATAACAGACCTCCGCCTATGCTAAACTCTCTGATTACATATAGTTTTTCATCCGACAGTGGTTGGACATAATATAAATTAAGATTTAGAGTTAAGATTTGAATTATTTATTGTTCACTTAGTTCACTTAATTTAGTGAAGATCCAATAAATACATTTAGATGAAAAAAAAAAAAAAACGTTATTAGTTTTAAATAAACGGCACATCAACAACCAACTAACCCGGCCTTTATACAAAAATCGTAAATGTAGCAAATTCTTTGTCGTTTTGTACACATCAACAACAGTGATGTCAACTACACATATTTCCAGTTATTTCCATACATTTTGAAAATCGCTACATTTTTGGTTTATATTTTAGCGATTTGTATATAAAAGCACTAAAAACCGCAAAATATGTTCTAAAAGTTAGTAAATTATGCACTATTTATATAATATTTATATAATTTAAACAAAAATATAACATTTTAATTATTTTTTTTAACATAAATTAATAACATAACAATTCAGTCATATATGAAATTTAAGATAACTAATTTCATTTATTTTTCTATATAAGGAGTGCGATCGAAAAAATCTTAACATTTAACATTTATTTAATTTTTTTGATCTAATTATCTTTGAAAATTATGTCAGTTATTATTTTTTAATGACAACAATGCTGATTTATTGTGAGTTTGATCAAAATGAGTGGCGAAAACGATTTAAGTACTGTCAAACTGTTTCCAATGTTATTAAATAGTTTCAGAAGAACTCGACAAATGATAGGATACACATGATATGGGTTCACATGATATTTTGAAGGCCAACAATATTGGAAGCATATTGAAATGAATTACAAACACATCTGATGGAAAAGCAACCCTGTCAGTCCAGTACTTCGGCTATTTGTTGCGAAAAGTTAACGCTAATGCGGAATTGGAAACATATAGAGTCTAAAATGTTCAAGACTGGAAATGGTGCATAAAAAAATTTGAAGCCAAAAATAGGACACAGAAATTAAAATCAAATTTCATACAAAAATTCACGAAAATTATGTACTGACAAATTTTTTTGTAGTTTCCTGGTCAAAATGTATGTTGGTGATACTTGAGGATATGTTAGCATAAGTTAAGAACTGGAAAGCTTTCGAAATTTCTTATATAGTGGTGAAATTTCTTATACCGAAAAATACAAGGAGAGCAAGATTGTGGGTTCAATTTAACATCATGTAACTACCTAAGAACGTTCTGGAGTGGTACCAAAACAATAATATAGTTTTAGTGCCAAGAGACGTCAATTCTCTAAGTTATTCGGAGTTAAGCACTGCGAAGAGATATTGGACTTTTATGAAAATAGAATTGAAGAGGACCAAAGAGGTGTCCCAAAATAGCAATTTTGAAAGGAGATGGGCAGACTTTTCCAAAAAAGTGACAGAAATAAGCATCAAATCTCAAATGGAAGGGTTACCAAAAAAGGTCTACAAATTCATAATTAATAGTTAATAGAATAAACAATTTATTTTTCTATGAGCTGCAGTATGAGCTGATATCAATAAAAAAACAATCAAAACTCTAAGATAAACCGTCTCCAAATTATTGAATTTCATATATGTTTGGATTTTTTCAATCGCACTGCTTAAATACGAAAAAAATTTAAATAGATTTCACATTAACATATTTATTAATAAATATTGCTTAATTACTTATTTTTGTTCTTGGAAAATGTATGATCGATAACAATTGATTTGATTGTCCATTTTTAAAAGATTCTACGTTTTTTGGTGGAATAATTTTGGTTTATTATTTCATCACAATATCACATAAAGTTCTTGAAGTTTAATTATTGTAGTAGTAATAGTAAGAGTTATTCTTAAATAGGTATCAAATTTAATAGGCTGTTTCTTTATGTCGAACGAAAATCTAAGCGAACGAAAGCAAATCAAACGAATTCGAATCAATTTGGATTTCTGTATTTCCTACGCTTTCGTCTTTTCAGATTGTTTTTGTTTTATTTTTCTTTCAGAGTAACTTTTTTTCGTCAAAATATTAAAAGTATTACTAAATTGTTTCAACGTATATACAACAAAGCAAATAAACAAAATTAAAATAATTAAACCGTTCGAGCTCTCATCTGCTTTCACACACGCACCAGCTCCGACAGCATGAGACACCGGTAGCATCGGCTAGATCACGACTCTAGAACTCGATACGACTCCACGAACCCTCAGAATATATATCTTTATGCGGGTCTTCAAACGATTATTTCGACTGCTTAACACTCACGCTCCCGGAACTCGACAAAAATAATATACCCCCTCCATCTTTTCTGATGTCGGCTTACATATCCCGCAAAGATCGGATGAGCAGACCTAGCAACTCGAACTTCGAAACACGTGGTTTCCTTGGCCTCCTTTGATCCTCGGGTCCCTACAGCCGATACTCATACTCCCCATAAATTCCCTTACATTCTCCTGGACCTGACTTGCACTCCTCGCGGTCGAAAAACAGCATGCGAACCCCACTTGGAAATAAACGCTGATAACGACTCCGCCAGCCAAACCGCGAAATCCATCCATCAAGTTCTCTTTCAAAAGACTACTTCTAAAACGGCTGAATAAAACATCGCATGCTCCACCCACATTCTCTCCCCTCTCTACATTTTCAAATAATTTACAACATAGAAAATTTCGATTTACGCGGCAATAAAACTAATAGTTTTTTATTCCTCACATCACTAGAAGCCAATAATACCTGTTTTTGTCTCGTCCTATATACCTATCACAAACAAGTTTATGATTACTTCAATTTCACCCAAATTCGAACAACACGTCGAACACACCTTAGTTAAAACGAGAGACCAGATAGGTATGTCGCATTCATCCGACGACCATATGCATAACCTAACACACTCACACACATTGCCTAATGTGTACAAAATTCGGGAAGTAGCTATTAATGACCATCACCTTGTAATTAAAGTGGAAGAACAAAAACATCCTAACTGGCAGAATATTCACGTCGTATACTTGAAGATTCACCATATATTTATGCACTTTTTGGTAAATTCCCGAAAAATAGGTATCTTAAATATGGGACACTATGGTCCAACATTTATGGAAGCTGATTCTCTGCAATCTGAAATTTTATGCGCAGGTACATTAGTAACTTACTAAAATGAGATATCTCATCATGTGGTTCGGACATATTTAATTAATATTAAGACATTTTTCATGGGGATTTAGTCGCAGCTTAAAGTTGATATTTCGAAGCAGAGTGTTCATAGGGCAGGCTAATCTATGCATTCTTGATGGATATTCTGCGCACATCTGATGTTATTGCTTACTCTACTTTCATTGTTGAAATCTCTTCATTAAAAGTAACTTAAAACTTGTTAGAGGTCTATAACATTATCTTGTATGAGGCGCCTTCCGGCCCTGAATTAATGGACCGAATCATGCGACAAAATCCAACTCCGGCTTCGTCCTTGTACCAAAAAATCATATGTACCAAGTTTCATCAAATTATCTCTAAAATTGCGACCTGTACTTTGCGCACAAGCTTTTCATGAACATCCAGCCAACCAACCAGACGAACGGACATCGTTAAATCGACTCAAAAAGTGATTCTGAGTCGAACGGTTTACTTTACGAATATTTGTACAAACACATAATACCCCAACCACCTATGGTGGTGTAGGGAATAATTAGTTCACATTCTTGCGAGTCTACTGTACATATATTGTATAATAGAATTTTTGAATACTCTCGGAGTTTTAATAAATTTACACACAGAGAAACACTAGTTCTGTGACACGGGGCTTACCAGTCAATTCGCATACGGTATTCGTAAGTGTTAAGCCTCAAATTCAATTTTTGGGAATTAACACTACACTCTAAAAATGCATGTATAATTACTATTTTAAATTAAGTCTACGAGTAGAATTACTGAAAATATGTAAATATGAAGTCAATATGTCTATCAGTATAAATTACATACTTTTGTTTGCAATAATACATAAATACATAAAATGTATAGTATTTTTAATGTTTATAAACATTTTTATAAAAAATAAACCTATTCAGCTTTAATTATACATACTAGGGATGCCAATCAAGAATATCCCGTGATTGAACGAAAAAATCTAGGGATTTCAATTTTGGGATTTATTGTCAAAAAAGGACCTGTAAAATAAGTAAAAACAACATACATTTTGGTGTTCTTTCATATGAAATAACTTTTGAAATTCTCATTTTTTTATGAAATTAATTTGGGGATTTGTTTCATTATTAAATTATTCATAACTCAAAAATGCGTTTTCGCAAAAACTAACATTTAAGTCTTTAACACCTGATTTAGGACATTCTATGTATATGTAAATAATTCGATTTTTTCTCTTATCTTGAAAGCAACATATTAATTTAATAATAAATGTAAAACAAGTTGGAATTAACTGCATAATTAGTTAATTAGGCGCTATTAAAATTGCTGATGCAAAAACGCAACAGCGGTCGAAAATGGGTTAAATGAAATAAAAATATTAATTGTACAATATATATTTTACAAGTTATGAGCAATAAAGTGGGATTAATTTTGTAAAAAAATCAATCGCCTTTTGATTTTTGAAACGTTTTTCTTTTGTGATTTAAGTAACATATGCAATACTTAATATCTGTAGCGAATCTCATTGAAATCGCAGATATCAAATCCGAAAATGTCTGTTTTTTAACCCTTTATTCTAATATCTCCATAACTGTTGAAAAGTAATAAAAGAAATACTTGAGAATAATTTTAATAACAAATTTTTCATATATTTTTAAACAAAACTAGACAAGTAGTTTTCGACAGAGAAATCCCGTGCCGCAGAATTTGTTTTTTCCTGTGTTATTATTATAATTATTATTAATTTTAAAAAGTATTTTTTTTTTTTATTAAAAGTGACAAAGGTAAAAGTGAATTAATTCATAATCCTTTCAAATCCACAAAATTTTTTGCTGAAACTTTTGATTCCCATAATTAACTTATTCGAATATCAAAACAAGTTGGATTGAATTTTAGACATAAAGAGTGCGTTCGAAAAAATCTTAACATACAATATATAAAATTCAAGAATTGGAAACGGTTGATGATAGAGTTTTAACTCCACAGAATAAAATATTTTATTATTACTTTGAATTGGAATTTAATTACATTTTTTATTAATATAATTTTTATATGGAATTTTATATTAATTTTCGTGGCCTATTGTTGGCTTCTAAATTTTTATGTAGCATTGGTGTATTGAAGATTTCGGACTTGATATGTTTTCAACTCCGCATTAGCATTAACTTTTCGCTCCTAATAGCTTGAGTACTAAGCTTGCAGGAGTGCTTTCCTACCAGATGTGTTTGGAATTCTTTTCAATATGATTTCAATTTTCTTGGCCTCCCCAATATCATGTGGACCTTTTATTTTCCCGAACCATGTTCCATATCAATGGTCAAATTCTCCTTATACTATTTAAGAACATTGGAAATATGGCACCTACATCGTTTTCGTCACTTATTTTGATCAAACTCACAACAAGTCAAAATGTTTGTCATTAAAAATAATAACTGACATATCTTTCAAAGATAACTAGATCAAAAACAAAAAAATTAAATATTACTTCGGCAAAACGTGTGTTAAGATTTTTTCGATCGCACTCTTTTACTCCAATATTTTTTGTTAAGTGATTTCAAAATTTTCTTTAACTGTAAAAATTATTACAATTATTTAGTTGTCAAAATACATACATAAATAAATACAGTCGCATCATTAGCATCGTCATGATTTTGAAGAACTAAATATATGTACAACGTCTTGTGACAATACCCCCTTCAATGTTATATAAACATGACAATCATAATGATAAAATGTCATGCGATTCAGCTGGTATGGGAATACAAAAGAATGTTTTATAAAAAATGATATTTACAAATATTGGATGGGTATTTAAAAACCCAATTACCATGAATTTGGATAAAGGGTGTTTATAGTATTTGAGAGCAAAACAGTTGACAATATGCGTTAAATGATGAGACAATATAGAAAACAAATACACGATCTTCTTTTTTTTCATCTATGCTGAATGTTGAAAATACAACTTGTTTAGAGTCCTTCGAATCGAATGTTGATTGACAACAATTTAACCACCTCTATAACCTCAGTGTTTATTACTTGACTTTATTTTAAACTTACTCTATACATCATGCCGCCAAATTTAACTTAGTGTTAGATGAGAGTCATATTGACGATTAAACTATTACTAAAATTATTTTTTTATAATTTAAATTAATAGTTAATATCACTTGGATGCTTCAGAATAGGTATGTTGAATTAATTTTTAGTTTTCACTTTTGCTGAATTTTGGAATAACTTTGTTGAGGACCGCAAAGAGGACGATGATGACGACTACCTCGATATCGACATGGAGCCTTTGCTGTAATTCACACTCTAGATCTGATTGTGGCCGCTTCTTCTATTGTGAATTGGGGAGTTGACAGTTGAATTCGCTCGAAGTCTTGTCAATCTTCCCAAGCGCCATTACAGTTTAAAAAACTACCAACAGCAGTAATCAAGCAAAACAAAAAGCCATTTTTTGCTTAAATGAAATACGTTTATAACGTTTAAAGAACCATTAACATGTTTCCTTTTTCCAACGAAGATCCAAGTTAGTTCCCCTTGCTATTATTAATCCAAAATTATTTTCCTTTTTAAAATAATTTTGGTTTCTCTTCAACCCCAGTTAAAAGAAAAACCAACAAATTTATTGCCATAAGCCTGAATTTTTGAAACTACAAACAACAAACGTATATAAAAATATTATTGAATAATGGAATGTCTTAAAAATCATTCTAATTCGACTTTATTGTCTCCAGATGGGAAAAATTTTGTATTTTTATATCGTACAGCACCATAGGCAGTTGGGGTAATATGAGTTTTATACTGAAGTTAGTAACGCAAAATTAACGGACCCTCACCTTAAGGCAGGCGCGAATCCACGGGGAGCGAAAAATAAAAATCATACAATTTAAGGAAATAATTAAGAAAATCATTATATTTTCCTCCCCCAAAAGTTTGAGTTGGATTCGCGCCTGTCTTAAGGTATACCGTTCTGTGTCAATTTAATGATTTAATGATTTAATGTTTGTCCAATTTATTTGACAGCAATTTATTTTGATTAATTATGGCACATGGACGAAGAATATTGAAATTTGTCATGATCGGTTCATTATTTTGCCTAGCCTCTATAAAAATGTCCTCTTCGAATAGTGGATTAACGATCATAAATATCTAAAATATAGCAATGTTTTAACGAAAAGAAGTTTTGTAGAAGTGTGCCAAATTTCATCCAGATCAGTTCATAATTGACCATAGTTCTCATATAAATGTCTTTTCTCATGTGCATAAATCCCTTACAAATGTCAGTATAAAGTTAATATGAGACCCAAATGAATTTTATTTTATTTTACACTTGGTAAATCGATCCACAATTGGCCACTGTTATATTATAAGACTCCTTTCCTAATTTTTATGCACATACATAATTGTTAGGGGTATGACATGGTCGGTCTTTACCGGCTATAATTTTATCGATGTTCTAGGGAATAATATATGAAAGAGCGTAAGAATACGTTAAAGTTGAATGTCTGCTGTATAAAATTTTAGGTTTGAAGTGCAGAGAACCTTTAACAAAAAAATTTTACATCTTTATCTCTTATAGTATTTAAGTCATTTACATTTGAAAAATCTTAATTAAGTTTTTTGGTCCCAGTAAAATTTTTCAGAACAGTGAACTTAAATTATCTTCTCATAACAGCACAATATCTCTCCACTGGTCTTAGCTCCGGACAATTTTGAGAATTGATCTCTACTGGTACAAAAACTATATTATTTTTCTTGTACCTCTCCAAACCTTTCTTACCGTTGAGACATCATTCCAAATGATGTTCATATGACCTACCTGTTACAAAGTGAAACTCGGAGCTTATACAGGAACTTCAAAAAGTCTAGAAATGCATTTTGGCCTATTATTTGGATACTAATCGGCAGACTTTTACCAAAAAAAAAATGGAAGAAACATATTGAATTTTCGTGTAAAAACGAAGTCGCCTAGAAAAGCCGACCACAAATGCGATTTTTGGGAGCATGTTCGGTTTTTTTACAGATATCTCAGTTATTTATTAATAGATTTTGCTCATTTTTATAATATATATATCCGATAACTGGGGCTTTCTAAAAACTGATTTCAACAGGCAGATGGACAGATGGACATCTTTATATCGATGAATATTGCATATATTACAAACGGAAGGACAAACATATATATATCATTTACACAGTATTTTCAACAAACATAATAAAATATTTGGTTGTCTCGTCTGAGCACTAACATGCTTTCAACAGACACACGGTAGACAGACGGACAAACATAGATAGATCGAATCAGAATTCAACCTTAATTTTTTTTGTCTTAAACGCGAATTAGGGAAAAATATAGTCGAACTCATTTTAAGATTGATTAATATTTTATTAAATTTACTTAAATCGTAATCAATATTTACTTAATTATATGTATAAGGTATATGGGTATATGTATATATTTCTGTATATATTTACTTATTTATAATCCGTAAATGACCGATTCATGTCAAGATAATAATATTTAATAAATGCGTAAACATAGAAAATGACTTTGTTATTTTGCATAGAAAGGCAATTTTAATATTATATTCAAATAAGCCATGAAGGATTAGTGATATGACACTTTTTGGCATACTTACTCTTAAAATTTGAAACCCTTTTAATGTTGATGTATGCAATGAGTGTTTTATACATATATGTATGTACATATGTATGTGTGAGTAAGTTGTATGTATGAAAATTTTAGTCTTGTAACGCCCTGTTAGCAACATATTTATATTTTAAAGTCTTTTTCAAATGCATATGTTATATTAACATTATCAGATTTGTTATCAGATCTTGAAAAGAATTATTTCTTTATAGAAAACAAATTGATGTCAAACATAAGATTATTAAAATTTCTTAATAAAGCATATTGCTCACATAAAATTAAACCTATTACCTAAAATGTTTTGCCAAAAGTCCCCATATTTTATTTAATGATTTTATTCCTTTAAACTACACTGTTATACAAATGCCTGTATATGAGTGTAAATGGAGAAAATTATGCGTATAATTTTCGTTTATTCATATTTGTATGAGTTTTGCAGAATTTACCCCACAAAATGTGTAAAAAAGGAAGGAAATATTATGGTGCGTTGATGATGATGATGATAGCAACCATAAAAAGAGTAAACGAAAAACATAAAAGAGTTGTTAAGGGATTAAATTTTTATAATATGATTAGAAACTGATCGCTAACTGCTACAACACACTCATACACATATAAAATTATTAATACATTCAAGCCTTTAAAACATGATTTTTCTTTTTATTTTCTATATATGAGATATTAATAAGCCGGCTCATTCATTCAGGTTAAAGGGTGTCAAGTTAAAAAATAGGAAATCCTAAAATAAAATTCTTTGAATGTGAATGAAGGCATGTGCGTTGAAGGAGGCATGTGCGTTAAAGGAGGGGAGGATTTACAAAATATGACACGTTTTGACAATGACACGTGTTTTCATTTAACTATTTAAAAAATACTAATTATTAAATTATAATTCAATTAAAAGATTTCCTTTTTGTAGCCTATTTAACGAGAAAAATCTCAACACTTGTCAAGTAGCTGAGCGACGTTCTAGTTGCTATTGTGTCAATTAGCGAGTATTCAGTTAAAATACATATATATTTAGGAATAAGAAAAATTATATTAAAAGAAATATATGGGAAATACTTATAATATAAAGGAAGATTTTTAGTAGCATTTTCTTTTTAAGATATTAAGCTATATTGTTTAATAATTAGAGTTGAAATATTTTCCAAGAGCTTAATCCTTGGTTACAAAATATTCGCATATATAAATATACACTGAACAAAAAAGGTATATTAAGTCAATTAACTAATTAACATATCTTATCTTATAATTTTTATAATATCGTTCATTTTTTCATTGCATTTTAATGAATCTTTTCATTGGATTTATGTATTTGTACATTAATTTAATAAATACTTGGAAAAAATTAAGAAATTTCAATGATTTTTCATTAAATACATTTTTTGAGATACAGTTCTCCCACAATTTGCTATGAAAATATAAACTTGAATGACTATTTTCTTTCACAAATAATGCCAACTTAAAACAACTAAAATTGTGATACCGATGTTGCGATAGCAAAAATTCTGGACTTAAAATTTTCAATCGTTGACATTTTAAATAATTTTCTCATATTTAGTTTATCAATACACATCATGAAGGGTCCTTCTTATCATTATATAAATATTACAACGAGATAGAATCATAAAGTCAATAAAGCCCGATCATATGATACCTCATATTTGATTAAGAATCGATACTTTTATCATGTGTAAAATAAAATATATAAACACAAAATATTACATTTATAATAACTTTTATATGAATTAATCGCTTAACGGTGATCTCCGAAAGTGGCTTTATATGGGAGCTATTAAAAATTAGGGACCAAACCTCATAAAGTTTGATTTCAATTTAAATAAAACTCATTTCGGTCGAATATCAACTCGATTCTGATGTTTGTATCAGATTTATACACGTTAAAGTGATTTTCGGAAGAGGGATTTATGGGTCAATTATGGACCGATCTGGATGAAATTTAGCATAAAGGTTGAAATTTTTATAAAACTTTTTTGTATTATAATAAAACTTTTTTTAAGATATTTACAATCGTTTTTAATTTGGAAGCACATTTATATGTGGGCTAGATGAAATAATAAACCGATCAGATTCAATTTCAATAGGCTTCGTCCTTGTGTCAAATTTCATCAAGATATGTTTAAAATTATATCTGTATTTTTTCACAAGCTTTACATGAACAGAATGTCAAACGGACGAACATAGTTAAATCTACTCAGAAAGTGATTATGCGGCAAACGGTATAGTTTAAGGTGGGAACCAGATAATTCTTTCAGTGCATTAAAAAATATCAGCACAAACACATAATACTGGAACCACCTATGGTTGTGTAGGGTATACAATTAATGTGTACGTTTGTATGTTTGAGCTTAAATCACTTCTAAAACCATTTTCACGAATTTAACATACAGATGAAGATAGTACTTCTCATACAAAATAACTAGCGTTGACTGGTGCGCTTTGCTACCCCACATAAGGTGATGCCAAGTACTTACTACACCCCCTGCACGCAGAGAAAAAGAACATGGGTACATGATGATCACCACAACTATTCAATGTTTATACAACAATTTTTCATTGATTCCAATAATACCGTGTTCATGATAGCAACGGTTATGATTCTGTTTAATCATGAAATGATTACCCACAATCAAAATTTGAGGATGGTTGACTGAATTATAAATATTTCTGTATGAAATCATATTTATGAATAGTTCAAACATTTAGTTATTTCTTCAATTAATAAGTTAATTCTACAACCATTCAGTTAATTTTACAATTTTGTTTAATTCTAGAATCATTAATCCAATTTATGTATTTGCTTTAATAACTTTTGAATATACATTCTTGTGAATCAGTCCAGTAATTTCTTAGTATATTAATTCTCATTTAGTTCATATATGAACAAATATAAATTGATAAAGTTTGTTTTATACAGTATGATGAATGTACCACATGCCGTGGTACAAATAAAGTTAAATATGAAAGCATGGAGTTAAATATATGATCAAATTACTTCATATATATAATAAAATAGAATTATATTTATGATAACATGGGATTATATATATGATGAAATTAGTTAATATATATCATAAAATGGAATTATATATATGATAAAATGAGATTATAAATGTGATAACTTGGGATTATGTATATAATAAAGTGGGATTATATATATGACAACATAAGATCATTAAATGATAAAAAACATGGTAGAATTGAAAGCAATTTTTAAAAATAGGTTATAAAGTTATAAAATTTACTAACAAACAAACTTAACTGGAAGCATAATAATGATTATGTACAAAAAAACTCATTGTAACCTGGAATGATGTATTACAATCATAGTATGGTACTCTTAGTTTATGGTCACCTGAATCATATTTTTCTCTACGTGTATATCTATAATTCTTTAAATATATCACTATCTAAAGAACTATAGGTTCAAGGGTAGTAGTAAATATTTGCCATTACCTAATATGGGGTAGGAAAGTGCACGGGGAAAATCAAGTATACATATAAGCGGGCATGTACCAATAGTTCTTTGTTCAGCAAGGACTGTAGGGTAATATTAAAAATCCTCATACAAATTTTAAATATTCATTGTGAACACGATTTGTAAATAAATTGAACAAAATCTAACCAATACCATTCAATGCATATTGATATGACAACATAAAATACAATTACAATAAAATTGTAAAAATTCTAAAAGAAAAAAATATATAAAAAGAAAATTCAGAAATATAATAAAATAGAAAAAAAAAACAAGTTGCACAATCAAATCAAATTGAATATCACATCCTAACAACTTCTGAAAAAAATGGAATAAAAAATAAATATTTTGCCAAAATAAATATAGACAATATTCATACATCCAATATTACGATACAATGTTCCTGTGCTTGAAGTGAATTGAATATAAAAATGTTGATATAAATAACAGGTAGAATTATTAATAATGGGCAATGACGACTACACGAGAGAGGCTACAATATTATTGGAATTTAAATATGTTTTATAAAATTTTATTTTATAAAATTATATTGCAAGACTTTACTTATACAAGAAACCATACAAATGAAGTAAAGAGTTTATATTTTTTACTTGAAATTTATAAAACTATTTTATTATTATTGTCCATAGAGTGCAAATATCGAAATAAAACTTTATATTAAAATATTGTAGAATTTGTTAAAAAATAAAACTAACAATTGTAGTAACAATATTGAAAATGTTTCACAAAAATATCCATATAAATATACATACATACATAAGTATGTATGTTTGTAAACGAAATACTGAAATATGCAACGAAACTAAATTACCCAGGATGAGATGAAGAATATAAATTGAAATACATGAGTATTAACAAAACAAAGGTACTTTTAGATACAAAAATATGTATATTTTTTATTATTTCTCTTTACATGTGCAAAATAGACACTCTGGATCACTAAATTTGTTACGTGTCAATACCTATTGAAAGTGTATGATTGGAAAAAAATAAAAAAAAAAATGCAGAAATAACAACGAAATGATTCTTTATTATTATTTCTTTTTTTTTTAGCAAAAACTATAAAAATCTGTAACCAAATTGTTAGCAGTCAAAACCCTATAAAAATAATACTCTTTTTCATTTATTATTTGTATCTATGAGAGGAAATGTATTGTATCTGTTGTATTTACATATTTTTACAATGAGTTTGAGTATAAAATGACATTTGTAATCAATGATGCATTTTTCAATATTCTATAGTAATAAAGTAAATATGCATGTATGTATTGTCAAACATACATACATATTTACATGCATAAATATTTATGTACATGAATTTATATGAACATATATTCAAATGTATTTGTTACGATGTAACTAAATTTTGTTAACTGTAAAGCATTTTTAACAAATAAATACTTGAAGTTTAAAACATTTGAAGATTAAATTTTATTTTTGTTATTATATTGTAAAAATCTTCAAAATTAATTTAGACTGCCTAATAGAGTGTTAGAGCAATTTATGAAAAAAAAAAACGTGAATTGGGAAATATATTGGGCTATGACGATTGTTTTATGCCCTTCACTATCTTACTCACAAATAACGATCAAGTGCTCTTTAAAGAGAACCGTTTAACTACTTCAAAAGTGGAGGCAAATGCATATTTTAAACTTTGGCTGTTCTTAATAATTATTTTCAAAGAATTGAAAATAACCTTAAATTTTTAGGAAATTGAAAGCATTTTTAATATCCGTTAAATAAGATAAAACAGAATTTTTATTAAAAATTGTATAAACATAATTTTAAAGAAAGTACTTCAAAAGTAATGAAAAATAATATAAAAACGATCATCATACCAATAATAATCATGTTTTAAAAAAAGTACTTCTGCAGGTATTTTTCTTCACTAATTAGGTACTTTCTTCTAATGACAACACAATGTGACTTTCATGACTTTTTAGTTGCTTTTCAGCTGGGTAAATATACATTTATTTATTGTATGCTTTCATAGAAAAATTTCGTTTTTTTTTGCAATAACGAAGTCCCTAGCATAAACAGAGGCTTCCCAGCAAAAATTGTAAGGGAGAGATAAAATAACTTTCCCTTACCAACCTGCTTCAAGAAGGTATGATTTTTGTTCGTGATATCTCACTTGGTAGGGCTCTTTCCTGCGCTACGTATTAGGTTCAAACATGCCTTTATTATGCGCATTTTAAGGCATCATAGATGTGATGATATCATGCCTCTATGATCATCTTCATTGTGTGAATCTTTTAGAAATCCCAGAAGCTTTAAAATCATGCCTTTATAGAAATAATTATTATTATTTTTTCCATTAATTTGATTTGTTTTATAAAAAAAAAAAAAAAACTTTCAAGAACAAACTTACTTCTTAATACCTTGAACACTCGAACACAACTAATCAACGCTGTTGAAAATATTGCATCATCCAACTTAGAGAGAACTTTTTTTTATATTGTAAATAAAAATTGGGCGAAGGAAGTCATTCGCTTACAATCCTGAATCCACGTAATCGAGAAAGGATGCAAGCTGTAATTCCGTAAAAAATGATATGAACTTAATGTAAATTTTTCGCTTCCTTTTACAGCTTACTCAAATGCGTATCAATGATGTGCTATCGACAGGCATGAATAATTTTGTACTGCTTACCAGTACCTAAAAAATTTTTGCTGGGTTTTGAAACCCGAAAATCCTCAATAGAGGAATTTTCGAAAAGAATTCCAACTGTTTGATATATATGTTGTATATGCTGTTGGCAATTTTCTTATTTTTTTCAAATGATCATTAGTCGTTAAACAACAACAACGTTGATAAATTCTGAAATATTATCAAGAAATACGCTTCATATTACCGACAAATAATGAAACAAATATCACCTTCAATTTCAGACATCAAATAGTCGGTTATCATGGCACGATAACGGTCGCCATTGACTGTTACGTTCGCACGACGGTCTTCGTGTACACTCTCAACTACGAGCGCTATATTTTCCTCACTGCGTGATGGACGTGGTCTATTCGGTCGAATATTATCCAATAATGAATACTGGGTCACAAAATGGATGATGGTGTTGCGAATAGTACGCTCAGTAGGCCGATTATGTTGACCATAAGTTGAACGATTTGTAAATGTTGTTCAGACGTAAGTATTTCCATTATGAAATGCCAAACAATACTAAACAAAAATAACATGATACCATGACATGACTCATACGTGATCTGTCAAACAAAAAAAAAAAAA
>MINK01173860.1:0-15654 GCA_001735545.1 Phormia regina | reverse complement strand
TTCCATATAATGTAAAATTTGAAAAACTTGATGGTGGGTATAATAGATTCGACCGAGCCGAATATAACATTCGCGCTTGTTTTTTTATATTGTTTTAAAGACACAAAATCGTCATTTATGGATACCAAATACTCAAAATGAATAACAAACATGATTAAGAAACATTTGCAATGTCCTTCTGAGCATTTTTCTCAATTTTCTTTAAAAAATTCAACCAGTCGAAAGCAAAATAGCAAGTGACTGATTTTGACATTTTTGTTCTTATCGTTCGAAATACAGAAACCCAATTTTATATGAAAATCCTTACGTTGTCTTTCGACTTGTCGTTCGACTCATTGTTCGCATAGAAGTGAATTAGAGAAACCCAAATCAGTTTTCTTTCGCTTAGAAGACGAAAGAAAGCTTTCGTTCGACATAGAGAAACAGGCTATAAGTAATTTTTTGTTGTCAGACATTGACACAGTATGAAATAGTTATTGCATTCATTTTCAATTTCTGATTAGTCCTTTAATATAAAGTTTAAATATTTATTAAATTCTAAATAGTACGTATAAAACTATTTATTCGATAAAAAAATAAATCCTTATGCTAAATATCCTAATGGATGCTCATATATTCAATTGCAATTACTTTTCAAACAAGAATAATAAATTGGTATTAACTTAATTTTTTTATCTTATTTTATATTCCTAAAGAAATGAAATGTTAGTAAATATTTTAATACTTCAAGTTTTAAATTAAAAATATATACATATAAGTACTTACGTATGTATGTATAGAGATTCAAGAAAATATTTTACAAGTCTTTTTTTAAAAAGAACATTTACGTATGACAATGTGTAACACTTGACACAAGCTGTCAACGACAACAAAATCCTTAATGTTTAAATGATCCAAAATAACCCTTTTTCCAGATATGAGCAATAGCAAATACTTGAACGTACACACACTATCAAATATACTACATATACATACTAATATGACTTTATGCAATAAATTTTATATGAATATTCGTGCACATTATGGTTGTCCCAATAACAGTTTTGATGTTACCATTATATATCAAAATTTTATATATTTTAAGATACTTATTCTTTCCCAATTGTTATGCTTTTTATTGTTTTACCAAGGGATAACATAATCCTTATTTTCCTCTCAAAGAAACAAAATGAGAATTTTATATCATATGAAATGCTTATAAGAGACGCGCGAAAAGTTTAAAATGTCCAGTTGGAAATCGCAAATTGGCTTGAGGTCTATTTTTTACGGGTTCTTTGTGGGTATAATTTGAACTATTATTGGACTCCAGCAGAATTATTGGCGTGCGATCTCTTTGGTTTTTGTTGAAATCTGAGAAATTCGGCTGAATGAGAACCAACGAAGTATTGTCTATCGCAAAGTGTTCTATTATATCTTATAGAATATATTGAATGGGGTGGAAAATTGGTTTGAAAAATTATATATAATTAAGGTTCAAAATTGTATTTTTTATTTGCCCTAAAATTTTATTTTTTATTTTCGAAATCGACAAATACTAACAGAACTTATATTGGATCCACCCTAATGAGCATTATGCATGTATGTATTGATATCCGTCATATCATTCTACAGCCACATCAATATTTAATTTTTCTATCAGAGTTGCCAGTTTGAGTTTCTAAGGCCAGATTGAACATAGAGGTTAAACCTTAGTGTCGTCTACTCCAATTGACTTATAATCAACAGCTAAATCATAATATTAAATAATACAAACAAAACTGTTTCCCTAAAACACTATTGAATATATCACAGTTGACATAGTTTCAATATATAACTTGATCACTTTTCCGGTTCTAATAAATGATAAATGTTTTAGGAGCGGTGCACTATAAAGCAATCGAAGAATTATGTCTTTAAAACTATACGGACGTATACATATTTTTATTTATCTCATCAAAGCCTCCGCAAAACAAATAAACACACATAGGGACCAAATAATAATTTACCTAGCAACACTGGCACACAATTGAACATAAAGCCAGTTCACTACACACGATAACTTAATGTACAAGTAATCGATTTTCATGAACAAGACTATAAATTCTATCATGTTGTATGTTCACATTTATTGGGACATGTAGTCACATCTACCTACAAACATGCAAACATATATATACATATATTAGAGTCTCAAGGAAAAATTATTTATAGTCCAGAAAAATGAAGATTAATATGGTTTGGTATAAATGTTTATAATATTTCCGTGTTCATTCTTCAGCTAAACCACTTTTAAATAACTGACTTTTTTCTTCTAATGTAATGCAGGGACATTAGCTTTTATATACTTTAAAAACTGCATTCAAATTGTTCATAAAATTTAAAAATTTGTTTTTAAACTTAAAAAATATAAATCGTCCATTCGATGCGAGATTTGGAAAAACTTGCAACTTTTTTATTGAGTGTTTTCCGATTTTAATAATATTTTGCATACGCATACTCTATGAAGCTATTTAAAAAATAAAAATTTTAAAAATTCGTGATTTTCATCGCAAAAGTGTGTAACTTTAAACTTCAATATCTTCAAAAAAATTTTAACGGATTTTAATTATATAAGATGGACATGTCCACTATAAATGTAATAATTTAAAAATGCATCCATAATGCAAATGCATTTTTAAAAATTTTCCACCCTTTTGATTTTAATTTTCTGTTAATATTAGAAAGCAATATCTTTATTATAAAATGCACAAACAATTGTTTCGGGACATGGAAATATACTTGAGGTATTCACACGGTGTGCAATCTAGTTTTATTGTTATAAAATATTAAAGTTTTATGATAGTTTTAAAAGAATAATTTTGTGCTTTAAAGAAAAAAGTTCTAAAATAATTAGACCTTTTACGTTGAGTCTACATTAGACAAATTTTTATCAAGACAAACGTCAAAAAGTTATCGTGATAAATATTTGTCTATTGTAGACTGAATTTGTCAGTATTATTGCATCGTTAAAAGAAAATGGTAAGCACTCGGGCTCTGAAAACTTTGTCTTGATAATGCTTGGTAAAAGTTAAAAAATTATCTGCAACTCAAACAAAAATTTGACGTTTGTCTTGATAATATGCGCATATTTACGTAAACATGCTATAAATTTGTGCATAATTCTTTAATGTCAAAATATTAGCAAAATTGGAAGACATAAAAATATTTTTGGTCGTTCTTTCGTGAAATTGACTATAAATAATTAGGGGTATATTTCGGTGCTAATGTCAAAATTAGCAAAGGTTTCCGCACAAAACGTATGAAAGTTTTAAACCTAAAACTTAATAAAAAACCGATTTAATAAAAAACGATAGAAGAAAGTATAGTCGATCAAGACCGACCATATGATACCCTACACCATTGCCTATGTGTACCAAAATTCAGGAAGGAGCCAATTATGGACTTTCACTTTGTATTAAGTGGAAAAAATATAAAAATACTATTGCAGAATATTACGGTCCTATACTAGAGATTCCATGTATATATCTGCACTTTTGGTTGATTCCCGAACTGAGTCTTATATGGAGCTATGGTCAATTATGGACTAATCTTCATGAATTTTTGCAGGGTCAACTCTAGTACTTATATAAATGTTTAATATGTTGTTCGAATATAAATGAATTACTAAGATTTTCTATGGGAGTTATGCACGTTAAAGTGATTTTCGAAAGAGTGGTTAATATGGGAGCTATGGTAAATTATGAACCGATCTTGATGAAATTTGGCAAATTAATATATACTTACATAGAACTCATTTATGTTAAATTTCATAAAAATATTTAAATTTTTAAGGTATTTTTGAGTATTAAAACTCAATTCCGGGAGAACATTAGTAGGGGGCTAGGTGAAATAATGGGCCGATCATGACCAAAATCCTTGTACCAAAAAAATCACATGTACCAAGTTTCATCAAATTATCTCTAAAATTGCGACCTGTACTTTGCGCACAAGCTTTACATGGACAGCCAGCCGTCCAGCCAGCCAACCAGACGGACGGACATCGTTAAATCGACTCAAAAAGTGATTCTGAGTCGAACGGTATACTTTAAGGTGGGTGTAGGAAAATTTTTTTCTTTGCGTTACAATATTTGCACAAACACATAATACCCCAACCTCCTATGGTGATGTAGGGTAAATTAAAGCAATAAACTTAACCATAATAATTATAATCAAAATTTTTTGGTTTTTAATAAAATAAACTAAAATTATATCACATTTATTGAAATTTGTAACAATTTATATATGTACTTTAAGAAATTAAACAACAAAATATTAAACAACAAGAGTTTCACCAAGTCAAGTTATTAAATCCAAACTAAAGCTATGTATACACGATTGTCAGATCTAACAATTTTGGCAGATCTGGCAATATGATGACAATGAAAAATTGTTAGCTACAGGGAAATTGCCAGTTTACACGATTGCAAGAAAACCTTACAATTTCATTGCCAGACAATTGTCAGACAATAAATTTATCTGCCAACAAAAATTGTCAGTTTATACTGTTGTTGTATGGCAAAAGTTGCCAGATCCATGGTCAAACATTGCCAGTACTGTCAAACAAAAATTGTGTGTTAAAATAATTTAGTTTAAAATTTGTGTACTTTCATAAAATTTAAAACAATGGAAAAAAAAATATTGCAACTATTTTAGCTGCATATGTTCTCGAAAGTTGCGAAGACGAAGACAAAAAAACAAAAAGGCGCCGCAAAGTGTGGGTGAAGGATTGGGTGCTTCGCCGCTAGCAGGAGGGATTTCACTTTAAATTGCTCTTCGTAATTTTTTACGAATGGACTCTAAGCAATTTGATAACCTGCTTAAATTAGTGACTTCATATATCCAAAAGCAGGACACTAACATGCGAAAGTGTATTTCGACAGGTGAGCGACTCGTCTTAACCCAACGATACCTAGCTACTGGCGAGAACTTTCGGTCACTGCAGTATTTATTTCGTATTGCAGCCTCAACAATATCGAAAATTAAACCGGAAGTTTTAGATTCAATTTATAAAGTGCTTGTGAATACGTATTTGAACGTCAGTTGATTTTGTTCATTCATAATGGCATTAACAAGATTTAAAATAATTTGTAGCCACCAAAAGAAGCAGATGCTTGGGAAGCTATTGCTGGCAAATTTAATGAATTGTGGCAATTTCCACATTGCATTGGAGCAGTAGACGGGAAACATGTAGTAATGGATGCTCCAGCCAATTCCGGCAGTATTTTTTATAATTATAACATTTTTCTGCCAACATTGTTAGATCCGACAATCGTGTATACCTTAAGTAAAAAAACTGATAAGCAAAATTGTGCAAGAAATTTAGAAACCCAGTATGTCAAAACTGATAGCTCTCCAATTCAGGATTTAAACAAAACCCACTGATAGTAAGGTACTATTAATGCCTCAAACACACTAGAACGCAACAAAGAAATAATCAGCCAGGCTATAAAATTGGTGGATTAAAAGCCCAAACCCTAAAAAACAATAAGTACATCATAGATTACATATGTATTCCTGTGAAATATAAAACACATTTGCCGAACCAATTTTGGAGCACTTTTTACCCTACAGCAATGCATTTGTATACTAAAAAGAATTCCGAAATTTTTAATATGGACCTTATATTAAACCTATTTGTGTGCAATATTACCAATAATATTTTTGTAAGTTAAATTAATATTCGAAAATGTGAGCTACTCCTAATAACCTTGTGCACAAAGAACAAGTCGCAATTTTGAAGATAATTTAATGAAATTGGGCACGTGGGTCTTTTATGTTACAAGGACGAAATCTCTAGAAATTGTTGTGTTCGATTCGTTACTTCACCTGGCTTCCATACAAATGTGCTTCGGAAACGGAATTTCAATATTCAAAAATGGCTTAAAGATAGCAATATCTTAATGATATTTCCAGCAAAGAAGATCTGTAAATGAATGTATGAACTTTTGTACCCCTCCTTTCGAAAATCATAAAACCAATATTGTTAATATTAAGTTTAAATTCGAATTTAATGATAGTCGGTCTATAATTTACATTAGCTCCCATATAAATCCATTTCCATTTCCATTTCTTGACCAGCTATATCTTTTTTTTCTCGTTTTCTTTTTAATTTTTTCAAATTGAAGATGATTGTCGCTGCATATGTTTGTGTAAGCAATGTTTTAACTGTAATAACTATATAGCATTAAAGATCTTGTTTTGCTTTTTTTTAATTCTTATGTGTTTCCATTAATAACGTTCAGTAATTATATCGTTTGTAAAGGAAATCTTCAAATGTACAATTATTTTATTAATGCGCTCCAATAAGGGGATTGCAAAATTAACTATAAAATTTTATTAATAGTAATATGTACATTTCTAAATCTATTAGTATGTTAACACATTTGTTTTCTAATAATAATCTGTAAGAGTGGTAACATTTTTTAAAATCAATTATAAGACTTCGGTTTACAATACTACATGTATCCTATTTTAAAATTAAAATTTGTTCCTACATTTTAGTATTGAACTTCCTTAACATTCGTTTATTGAGAACAATTTGTATCTTATACATGCTTCCACTATTAACTTGTTTTCATGTAAATAATAAAATGAATGGTCTTACGTAGATACATGCAAATGTGTGTATGTGCTTGCACATGTAAGATTTTTATATTAGACATATCCTTAAAATAACTTTATACAAAATGGTTCTAAAAGTATCTATATAACTAACAGATACATAATTAAAAATAAATGTAAAATGGAAAAACTTAGTTAATTATATTTTACATATAACATTTAAGACTAGATATAAATATCTAGTTTATATACAAATTATTTGTTCACAATTTACAACCGATCGAGTTTCGTGAAAGTTAAATCCAATTAGCCTCAAATTTTGAACCCAAAAATCATAGAAATAAAGAAATTCTTACAATTTAAAAAATGTTTTTATTCAAATTGACCATATTTCGAAGTACAGGTTTAATTTACAATATCTTTTCTGTAGAACTGAAAGGATACTTTATTGTTATTTTCAATTAAGTTGAGTTTACTTACTTTTATTCATGAAGAAATATAAAAATGTGATAACCCAGCAGTTCTTGAAATTAGTTCTACTATCACTACTTATATCCAGTATGTTTGAGTAGCTTATGATTAAAGAACGAAAATCATTTCTATGAGATGGCAATCATAACTAATTTCGGGCACAATTTCTTTATATACGGTTTGTGCATCAATTCAAAAAAAATGGGCACAACAAATATCCTAATTTCCCGATCTAGATTCGTAACTATTTACAAATTTGTAATGGGATTTTTTTAATCAAATATTATAATTGTAAACTTACTAGAAAGTTTCAACTTCATATTATTGCTACTACTAAAAGTTGCACTATTTATATATATGGTATTACCGATACAGCTACTGAAACCTTATCAACTGCTACTTTTTAAATTACAGAACATGCATGTAGCCATATCATAACACATACATTTACACATATACTAAAAAAAACATTATTTATGTATTTTTCTTTAGTAACAGGACTTTATATAATATGTAATGTTACAACATATCCAATATTGAGGACTTTACAATTGAAATTTACAAATAAATACTATTTGTATTGTTAAAAAGCTTTAGGGTACATACATACATACATACATGAGTATGTGTACTTAAGGCAATAATACATTAAAATCTTTTTCCTCCTTGTAAAATGTACATTCATACATTTAAAATAATTAAAAATTCGTTTGCCATTTGTTGTAAAGGAAACATTACTAAAATGTTAAAGCTATGATCAGTGCTATTTTCACAAACACAACTGTTTATGAAAAGTCTGCTCTTATATGTTTGCATATTCGTATAATTTTAATTGCCATAAAGTGTCCGCTTAATGAATTGTAAAGTGAATAAATCATTTATAAGAAGAAAATCAAATTATACACTAATTGCAATAAGTTTTAATTGAAAATGTAAAAAAACTACTAAGAAATTACAATTAAGTATAATATACATATGTACATAAATACTTCAATTATTATTTCAATGTAGTACACATATGCATATAGCTTCACATTTGTTCAATTTAGAGTAAAAAAAAATATTATTTCAAAAATATTTTTATGAAGTTTTCTATGTTCGTTTACAGTTGGAAGTAATTTAGAATTATAAGTAATTTAGAAACTACTTATTTAGTAACCCGGCATGTAATTACTTATTCATAATCAGTTTTATTGTAATTGAGTGCCAATTCAAATATTTAAAATGGATAAATATATATTCAAAATTGAAGTTTAAAAATATTAATTTACATGTCTTAAAGTCTGCTATATTTTCTGTAATTAATATTATAAAATCTTTTTGAATTTAAAAAGAAAAAATAAGATAAGAAAAACAAAAAAGCATTTTTTATACCTACCTATTTGTAACCTAAAACTACATAGGTCACTTTGTTATAACACGAGATAAGCTATGAGGACAAAGTTAACAATTTATACTCTACAGTATCATATGTGTTTGGGGTATTAAGCGCTTGTAATTATGTTCGTAACACGCAGAAAAAATTTTCGGATCCCCTCCTGAAAGTATACCGTTCGATTCAGTATTAATTTCTGAGTCGATTTAATGTTGCCCGTCTATCTGGTTGGTAAAAGTCGTATTTTTTGAGATATCTTGATGGAATTTGACAAGAATAATTATTTTGACATAAGAACTAAGGCTAGTGGAATTGATCCATTCTTTCATTTCTGAGGGAATAGCGGTTTAGCATTCATAAATTTCCATAATTGACCATAACTCCCATATAAACTATATTAACATGTGTAAAAACTATACGAATGTTAGCATCAAATTATTATTTGACCCAAATAAGTTTTAAGTAATTAGAAATAAATTTAATGAGAATGCAAAATATAAAATTTTTACAAAAATTTCCAACAAATTCCTCGAATCAAACGTTGATTATTTTCAACAACAAAAATTTCCAAAATTTTGGATTTAGCCCTAAATCTGGAAGTTTTTAGAAAAACACAACTAAAAACAAATTTCAGCCATAGAAATTAAATCTGTTAATTCTTGATTCATATATAGTTATAATTACAAAAATACATTTATTAATGCTCCATAGAACTTATTTTATATTCCATTGAAGGATTTGGCATTGCACTTTGTTCATACTTAAAGTTAATCAGTAATGCTCTTTATGCATACTTTCTATAACATGATACGTAGTTTCCACCTGAGAAGTAAAACCCTATTTGTACTACAACTTATCGGGTCACCACCATAAAGTATACCTTTCGGCTCAGCATCACATTCCAAGACGTCTTAGTTATGGCTGGCTGTATATCCATGTAAAATTTGTGAATAATGTACAGATCACAATTTAAAAGATATAGATATAGATTTAGCACGACTTGTTATTTCGACACAAGGATGAACTCCAATGGTCATCTATTTCACCTAGTCTACGGGTATAGGAGTATAGTGTCTTATAAAGAATGAGTTCGAAAAAAATCTTAACACACATTTTGCCTCATAACTTTTTTCGGAATCAATATAATTATTATTATTTTTTTTTTTTTTTGATCTAGTTATCATGCAAAAAATACTTCAGTTATTATTTTTAATAACAACCATGTTAATATGTCCTTATAATCATCAAAATAAATGACGAAAAATATTTATGTCCTACAAATTATTAAAAAAAATTTTAAAAAATCATTTGGATATAATTGGCCATAGAAATAACTGGCCATAGAATTAAATTTCGTCCGTAAAACCGTTTCTTATGTTATTAAACAGTATCAGGAGAATTTTACTATTGATGTCAAACCTAGTTCGGTAAGAAAAAGTTCAAAAAATTCCAAACTGGAATTCTGCAAAAAAAAAAAGTACAAGCCAAAAATAGGACTTGGAATTTAAAACCTAATTTCATACAAAACTACTCATTTTGACGAAGAAACGTAGGTGCTGGCAGAATTTTCGCAGCTTGTGTCTCAAAAATCTTTATTGCTAATGTTCGAAGTAATGTTGGAGATAAGTTTAAGACCCAAAAGCAGCAAAAAATGTTTTACAAAATTCATGGTATGACAAGCTTTTTGCAGTTGCGACAAAACTGGAAAGTCATTTGATACATTCGGATCTATAATTACCAAAATATGCAGACTTTTTCTTTCCTTAAGAAAGCTCAACATGTCCTCATATTTTTGCACCCATTTGCTATCATGTCACTGCGGTTAGAAAGCTCTGGAGTGATACCAAATCAATAACATAGTTTCAGTACCTAGAGAGGTCAACTTTCAAAATTGTCTATAACTTAGACCAATGGAGAGATATTGAGCTCTTGTTAAAAGTTAATTCGTGAGCACAAAAAAGGTGTCCCAAAATACCGAATATTTTAACAGAAGATGTACACACTGTTCCCAAAAAAGTAACTGAAGCAACTATCAAATCTTCAAAGAAAGGGTTTTTCATAAATGGTCCACAATTTTATAATTAGTGTTTAGAACCAAAAAAAAAATATATATTTCTGTGATCTGTGCTAAATTATCAAATGATTAATAAATAATGAAAACTCTAAGATCAACCGTTTCCAAGTTATTGAATATTATGTATGTATGTTAAGAATTTTTCTATATCACTCCTTATAGCAATATTTTATAGTGACAAATTTCATGAATGTCGGTTCATAATCTTTACAAACTCTACCGGAAATTACATTAATGTGATAAATTCCATTAGAATATTTGTAAAAATTTAATATTTGACACAAATAATTTTTATAAAATTACAAACAACATTCCCAAATTTATGATGATCGGTCCATAATTTACCAACTTTCGAAAATCGCTTATTATTACACATTTAACTGTTTAAAGCTCCGGTTTTATACTGCTCCCTTATTTGTATACTTTAGTGTGAACTTAGTTAAGAAAGATTGAAATAAAAGCTTATACTTAAGTAATATTTCGATTTACGGTTTAAAACATAGATTCACAAAATAATAAATAGAAAACTTTAATCGTTTATGTAATTACATTACGTTGGTTCAATATTTCAACACTTTTTCTTTAGATAATATCATTGTCATTTATTCTAAATATTTCCTCAAAATTATTCCAATATTTGTTTCTTTCACTTAAATTCTTTCACACAAATAAGTTATGAACGTTAAAATCTTCAAGAGTATTCAATTTTAAATTGTTTTTTATTTTATTTTTTTTATTAAATTTTGAATTATTATTTATTTACTTAAGTAATTTGTTTTAAATTTCTTAACATATTTTAGCAAAGAAGTATCCAAAAGGATAAATGTAAATTATAATTTATATTAAGTTTGATGTCACAATATACATATAGATTTTTCTAATAAAATATTTTTAATATTTCGCACGATGCATGTTCATTAAATTTTAACATCTTTCAAATTCCTTATGATTAAAGTCAAAAATTCCCAAATTAATTAATTGTTGAACAACCAACACATTTTTTTACCTTTTCAAAGAAACATTTAATCGTAAACTAAAATGAGAAAAAAAAATGTAATAAAGATTAAATACACAAAACAGTTCTGGTTTTGGCTACTTATAAAAAAAAAGAATGTTTTTTTTCTATTCATAAGTATGTAATCATGAAATAGTTTTTCGTTTACAAAATTCTCTTTTATTTGTTCATTATATCATTTTTGTTTTCAATTTTATTCTTTTTTCGTTTTTTTTTTTTTTTTTGCTTCGTTGGAAAACCTAAAAGCTTAATCTTCAAAACATTTGATTTATCCTTAGGGTTTAATTTTGTATAGATGCTGCGTTTTCTAAAAGTGTGTTTATTTTCGTTGTCGATTACGCTTCATTCCTTCTATTGTAGTTCTTAAGCAATCAAAGACACCCAAAGCAGATTTATATACCAACACTTTTTGGCTGTACTTGGTGTGTGTATATATAAATAATCTTTTCTCTGATTGAATAGTACTACTTAATATAGAAGTGTGAGCACTAGCGATGCCAGGGCATCAAAGGATTAGTCCAAACCTAATCTTTTGCAAAAATAATATAAAAATGTAACCATAAAATGTTAACAAACATTTTTTAAATTAACTTAATCTCTTCCTTTTTACACTATAAAAGTCTCATTGCTTTTAAATTATCTTAATTCATAGAGAAACTTTAAATTAAATTAGTATACAGTTTGACAAATTTACATTTTTTCTCAGTTAATTCGGATAAATGTTTTTATAAAGTACTGAGTCTATAAATCTATTATTTCTTTAACTGGTTTCGGTTCTTACGATAAATCAATATTTGTTAAAATATATGGTCTCATTAATTTGGAAAAAATGGAAAAATCGCAAAATTGTTGGTAATAAATCTTTATCTTTACTTTAAATTTTGTATTGACGTAATGAGTGTGTATACTGAATTTTATCAAAATCGGAGATGATGATATTCGTCTAGTGTTTTGTTTTCTCTCATACGGATACTTCGTCTTTTCGAAATTCTGTCAAAAGATAGTCCTCGATACTCTACAAGATCATTCATTATACGTTGTGTTAAGGACCAAAGGCGACGCATTTACTGCATATTCGTCAGCCCTTTCATTGCTATGAATACCCTCATAGCCCGGAACCCGCAGCAGCTCGACTTGTTACTGACTGAGCAGGACTAAAGAGTGTAAGAATTCGTTAGTTCATTTAGCCTCTATCGTATGAGTTTTCATATTCTTATTAAAATATATGCCAATGCACGAAGCACAGAAATAAAATTCTCTTATCTACCTAGCAGCTTTTTAATGGCATATAATTCGACTAGGAATAATTCACACAGTTTCGGTCCAAGTCATCGAAGTAAATATCCAATCCAGTGCCATTTTCGTCTTTCTAGACAATCAAATTCTAAAAATTTAATGTTATAGGGATAGAATTTTTGTCTCCGTGTTTACATTGATCCTTGAATTCTTTGTACAACATTTTGTTTACATTTCAAGTTATATAGGTTTTTGGTTTCCAAATATATATCGACCCTCTAACTATATGTAGAAAATTATCGTACATGCTTTTGTTTAAAAGATATCAGCAGAAAAGTATGAAATGAAGCTACAACGGAGAGAGTCTCCGTTTAAAATATTTTACCCATAACTTGTGTTTGTTAACCGATTTTCTACTCAATACCAGATATATACGAAATATAAGAAAATGTTTGAGCCAATTTCGTCTTCCTAGGTGGTCCCGTTCGAGCCCTATCCTATCCTGCTTTCAACTTACAGATGGATGGACAATTCTAGATCGACTTAGAATCTTACCCAGAAAATATATATACTTTAAATGATCCTTTCGACATGTTCGACACGAAATAACAAAATCACTATACTCTCATCTTTTTGATGGAGGGTATAAACATTATCGATAAAAGAAAAGAAATATAACTGGAAGCAAAAAATGATTTGCCACTTTGTCAAGACGCTCCACATCTACCTTATGTATAATTAACATTCCTATAGATTATATATCTTTATATTTATATTTTTCATAAACAGCTTTAAATAAACCTAATTAACTTTTATATATTTTAAAATAAATTAATTTATATAGCTACATATATACTCTTAGTATATTGATTTATGTTTGTGTGTGCCGTTTTAAAATCATAAATCATTTTTTATTACTTTTAAATTTTTCAGTTTTCCCTATCGTTCATTGATTTTATATAAAATACACATATTCACGTATTTTAGTTACACATAAACTGTTTCTCACACTCATTGAATCTCATTCAAGTGGATTTTTTTTTTATCAAATTTACTAATCATCTTCGTATGGAAATTTATATTTTTGATACTTGTATGAAATACAGTTCTTTTCAAATTATTTACACTTCTTGTTGTTGTTATTGTGACAGTTCAGTTCAATAATCTCACGCCTACATATTTTATATACAAAGACGCAATGTGTATTGTATATATATTAGGGCCGCTTAAAAATAACAAATAAATCAATCGTTATTAAAATTTGCTCAAATATTTTAGTATCCTACCAGAAATTGAATATCATAATATGTATTTTAATGAACTACCCTAATACTGTTTCTCATTCACATGTATGTATACCACAAAATCAAGCAAAACATTTTAATGTATAATAAATTGAAAAATTCAATACTCAATGAAAAGTAGCGATGATATTTATGGATTTTCAATCGAAATTCATTTAAACAAAATATAAATTAAATCGACTAGTGCTAAAAATAGCTGAAAAAAAATAAACCTAGCACATCGTTTATTCTTCGGCAGACTTTCGACAAATATAAATACTTTTTAGTCAAATTTGTCTGTCTAATTAGAAAGTGAAGAAATGAAATAAATATGTCTGTCAATATGAATTGTTTCCAAGCATAATTCTCCAAAATACCACAGACAATTTTCGGTACAATGTGAACAGAATAGCCAAAATATTTCTTAAACTCCCACGTATAAGTTTACAAATATTTTTTATTTTAATAATTTGGTTTCTGCTAATTTCAAAATTTCTTGTACAAGTGAAAATTCAAGCTAATGTTTCCAAAATTTGGAGAGACCACTCTTTATTATTCAGGAAACACATTAAGGATTACATAATTTTACAAAACTACTTTCTGAAATCTCGAAGTATATTTTAACATTTTCGAATATTACATATTACGAATATTACAACAACAATTCTCGAAATCAGATAAATGCAAGTAAAAGCGTTTTTTTACTATTAAAATCCGGTCTCTATTTCAAAAATAAAATAATTATAAAATTTATTTATTTATTGTTTTCTATTAATAAATTCATTAGTTATTTTATTTAAAAAAATTTTAAATTTTTTTATTATTCAAATGTTAAAACACACTTTGGCACTTTAGAAAGTATTTTTATAAAATTATGTATCCCTTATTGCAACCTGGAGAGTGGGGGTCCGATCCTTTACATCATTCTCCATCTTACCGTCAAATAAAATGTTCGCCTTAAAGTATGCTTCCATACTTTCACATGCATAAATATACGTTACAATGCTTTATGTACATGTATGTGTGTGTATTTATACTATAGCTGGGGCAAGATTATATGGACGCAAAATTTAGGAAGTGTGTTAAATGTATGGGCAAAAATTTAACAGCTATTTTTAGTTGGCAAATTTACTTTTTAAATTAAACTTCAGATGTCAAAAAAATCATGTTCAAATACCAAAAAAAAAAATAAATTCCTTCATTTGTTTTTTATTTTATAAATCATTAAAGATATTTTAAATATTTTTTTGTCAATAAACTAAAATTTCATTTAATTGGAAATCTTCAAAATTAAAAAAAACATCATGATATAAAAAATAGGAGATTGAAATAGATATCTGCCTGATGGTGGATGTGTAAAATTATATATTAATATTTAGATTAAAGATTGTTAGGTCACAGTACACTTATTGAAGATTCATTCAATAAAGTATTTAATAAACTGATATTTTATGATTTTCGGTAATTCTTTTCCAATTTTGTATAAAATTTGTTCCGAAAACGGGCATTGTTGTTGTCATTATTGAAAAGTAATATAAAAAAGATTTTGAAATAATTATTAATTATAGTTATACCCTACACCACCAAAGGTGGTTGGGGTATTATGTGTTTGTGCAAATAT
>MINK01173859.1:0-11760 GCA_001735545.1 Phormia regina | reverse complement strand
AAAAAAAAAAAAAAAAAAAAAAAAAATTTAGACTAAATGGAATTCCACATGCTAAACTCGAATCCGCTTTCAGTTTTCAGATCGGGATTTTTTTATGGGCGTGTCTAACTATTGCTTCAGAATGGTACGTACGATTTATAAAAATGAAATACCACGATATGCGGAATATCATTAGCTTGAAACTGTTTTACTATCAAATTTTTATACCCTCAATAGTTTGTGAGATATATTTAAAAAAAGTGTCGGAAAAAATTTTTCGTGCAAAATTCAAAATGTCTTTTTTTTACCAAAATTTTTTTTTTAAGTGAAAACATTAAAAATATTTAAGTTTAACACCTTTATATCAAAGCTGGAGAAACTACGAGTAAATAATGCAACGTATTATAAAAATTCATGCACAAATCTAGTTTGGATTTACAGTTAAGTTTGGATATCCATGTATATCTATACCTAAGTGGAAATACATACGTGGACTTAAAAATTCTTTCATTTTAAATAAAAATAAAGAAAATACGTGAAATAAATGGAATTCAGAGTGCTAAATAAGAATTAGCTTTTCCTATGCTCGCTTTATGCAGTCACACTTGTATATCTCGAGTAAATTAAACTTTTATATATGACGATCTAAATTATCTTTGAGCTGAATTTGTAAAATTTTTGTCCAGTTAATATTTCCGTAGTTATTCGGTAATTAGTATCGAAAGTTTTTCAATTTCTTTTTTTGAAAAGTGTTGAAAATTTTGATCCATAACTTTGAAATTCTTGGGCGAATGAAAAATATTGTTGACATATCTTGAAGATGATTTTCATATGCATCTTTTGCTGCATCACTTATAAAAATCGTGTAAAGTTTGACAAACCATTGTCGAATATTATAGTTTGACCGCTGAATAAGGTGATGACATTAGTCAATCAGTACCCGATAGAAAAAAGCGAATGCAGAATCATGTTTAACTCGTCAGAATGCACGTAGTCCAGCTATTTTTGTTTCAAGAAAAATTATAAACTTTTTGGCCACCACTGTATTTCTACTCAATTGCAGATTCGTACTCAAAGCAGATTCGTGTTTAGTACATCAAAATACATCAAGTTCAACTATTCGTCTATGAGAGAGAATTTTTTTGTTGACCAATGTAATCATGGATTTAAATGAGTAAAACTATCAGTTTTTTTTCAGTACTACGATTATGTTAATATCATAACTTTTTCAGTTCCTTCTTTTTGCAAAATTTCTTAATTTCAAACAAATATTTGTCAAATGTAAACAAACGCTATTTAATTAAATTTTATATTTAATAAACAAATTTTAATTAAAAATATATTTAAGCTGTTAGCCTATGTTAAGGATTTTCATATAATAAATTTAATTAAAAAGCATAAGTCTGGATACTGGGGAATAATAACGTGAAATATTTTTTTTAAAATATTTTCATACGCAGACTTCTTGCCTCCTAGTATATTTGTATAACTTATCAAACCCCCTTAAAAAATATTTACCTAAGTCATTTAAAGGTATTAATTTTATAAATGAAGTTTTGCTATAATAAATTATAAAATCCCTGACATTTGTTCATATTATTTACATTTTTATAGCAATTTAAATAAACGGCCATTTTTAATAAAGTTTAGCGTTTTTCTCTTAAATTTTAAAGGGAATATAAGATGCTAACATTGATAATAACGGTTATTAAAAGCAATATTTTCTTAAAATTTTGACATTTCTAATACACACCAGACAAAATAAACAAATAATAAAATTTTATTATGTAAACACAAAGAGTAGAAAGTTGAAATATATGAATAGGGTTTACTTTTTATGATGCTAACAGTGTGAAAAAGAATAATTCAAACAATTTGGGGAAAAAATAAAGGATGTGCATGGGAGGTATAATAATGGTTTACAAAATTTGAAAGAATTTAATGCAGCAATGTGCAACATTTTTTTTAATATAGATAGAGCTGAAATGTTTTTAAGTTGATTTGGAGGAGTATGGGCTCCTGGCGGGTCACAGCGGTAGACCTCTAAAATTGGTTACCTCGTGTATATTTTCATTTTACGTTTGCTTTTATGAAACCGACCTTCAACCTCAAATATATTTTTAAAATCTTTGACTTTTTTAAACAACTTTCGATGCAAATATGTTAACAACACTTTTTGCTGTAATAGAAAAAAATCGAGACCAGATTCCGTTCTGTGTGGTGCCGGCAAGCACCCAAAGTCAAAAATTTACAAAAAAAAAAATTCAAAGAACCAGCATGGATTTAATTAGCGTGCTAAATAACCAGCGTAAAATTGTATTGTGCAAAATCGTGAAAATAAATTTTAAAATTATGTTGTTTTTTTACTGGGGATTTTACGCCGTTTCGGATACTTTAAAACTTAAAATAGAGCCTAATAATTCTTGAAATTATGCATCATTTGACATATAACTCATTAATGTGCCCTCAACAAAAAATGATGTAGGAGGTACCCAAACTTGGAAAGAAAAAATGTGAATTGCTCCAAGAGGTGCCTTTTTCGCGAGGTACACTCGTAACTTTATTTCAGGGAAGCTAGAGTATAGAGTTATCAATGAATTTTGAAAATTTTTGTATTGGTTTCAAAACAAATCTTTCCATAAATTTTGGGTGATTACCAAAGGTGGCCTTTATATGGTGCCAGATGAAATTATGAACCGATCTTCATAAAATATGGCGCTATAATTTATATAAAACTTATTTGTGTGGAATATTAACTTGATACTAAAAATTCTTATGAAGTTTACGCCCGTTAAAGTGATTTTCTGTAGAGGGGTTCATTATTGGACTACTATCCATATAGGTCAATTATGGACAGATCTTCATTGAATTTGGTATATAGATTTAAACTTATATAAGAATATGTGATAGATTCCAGAAGGATATTTATATAAGGCCTAGGTGAAATATTGAACCTATCATTACCCATTAATCCCACAGTCCAAACCGCTAAAGCTAGAAAAACGAAATTTGTTTAGGGGGTAAAAATGGGTAAAATCGGTAAACTCGCAAACTAACAATGATACAAAAAAGTTGAACAGCCAGCGTTATTCATTTAAAAAATAATTGGAAAGGTGTCTGATAGTTTTTTTTTTTAAATCGGCTGTTTTAGCAAGAAAACGGGTAGAAACTGTATTTTGGTACCTTTTTGGTACCATATGTATCTTTGAAGCTAATCAACATACAGATAAAATTTATGTTGTATTCATAACTTCAAAAAAAATCAAAAAATTAAAAATACAAATTTGATACTTTTTTTAAAAATTCAAAAGTTTAAGGGGTAAAAATCGTACCTATTTTTGGTACTTTTTTTATAAAACATTTTTTATTTTAATTGAAATATTCATATAACGATTTTAATATGGGACACTACTACAATTTAGAAATTTATTGGAATACAATTTTTGATTCTTCGATGGATGAAAAAAGTACCAAAAAGAGGTAAAGTCGAAAAATTACATTTCATTCAAACTTTATAATGAATTTTCAATTACATTAAACATAGTAACATTAAATTAAGAAAATGTAGTCCTATGTACCCAAGAATTCACAAGAGTGGAATTCGTGGTACTTAAAGATTTCATGGTCCTGTAGGTAAGAATTCAAGTGGATGGATTTTGTTTTACTTTTTTCTTTTCTATTGGTACTTTTTGCATTTTCTGTAATGTTTAAACTAGAAACTTGAAATTAAATACGCATGGTCCGATGTTGGAAAGAATTGACAAAGGGGGACTTTGTGGTACTTTTTCGTTCTTCTAATGGTACTTTTTGAATTTTCTATAGTTATGAACCTAGAAACATGAAATTAGGGATATGTGGTCCTTAGTTAATAAGAATCCATTGGAAGGGACTCTGTACTTTTTTGTTATCTTAATGGTACTTTTTGAATTTTCTATAATTATGAACCTAGAAACATGAAATTAGGGATATGTGATTGTAAGTGAATGAAAATCCTTTACAAGGGACTTTGTGGTTATTTTTTTGTTCTTCTAATGGTACTTTTCGAATTTCCTGTTATATTTAACCTAGAAATAGGAAATTAATTATACAAGGTCCTATAGGGGAAAGAATTCACAAGAGCGGTCTTTATGGTATTTTTTGTTCTTCTAATGATACTTTTTTGATTTTTTAATAAATATGAATCTAGAAAGATGAAATCAGTGGTGTATAGTCTTATGTGAATATGAATCTACAAGAGGGGATTTTATGGTACCTTTTTGTTTTGATGGGACTTTTTGAATTTTCTATAATTTTTAATTTAGATACATGGTCCTAAGTTAATGAAAATCCATTAGGAAACATTGTGGTACTTTTTTCGTTCATATGATGATTTATTATATTTTTAAAGAATTTCATATTGAAACATCCTTTACAGTAGAAAAATGTTTCATAAAAAAACTAATTTTAATTTATATTATTATTCAATAAAACCCGCGCAATTAGCTCGTTTTATACAAGGTTTCAGATCATGGTAATTAATTATAACCTCCAAAAAAACGACACATAATATGAACTCGATTATGCTTACTATAGAAAATTTTGAATTCTTATAATGAACTCCAATATCCAAATAAATTTTTCCAATTATCGTTTCATAGTTTCTCATTCACTCTATCTATTCAAATTTCAAATCAAAGAGAATCATCAGCCTGTATTTATTTAGATAAACTCTTAGCTGACAAAGTACAAATAAACAAATGCAATCTAACCAGAAACCAGGAACAAAAAATGGCAATAAATATTATGATGACTTTTTAAGTTAAACACAAGAACAAAAACTGATCAAAATAAAATTTTCAAATGGAGCAAAGAATAATCATCAAACTAACAAAGAGGGTTGTTTTTATATTACCAAGTCAAAAGGACGAAAAAAAAACTGACGACCGGCAGCAATTTAAGATTTATTTTAAAGCTTAAATTGCAGATAAATGAGAACTTTACAAGACCACGAATAACGAATACAATGAAGAAAAACTACAAACAACAAAATATCAGCAGGAATCATTAAATGTAATCAACACAAATTCTATGAAATGAGTTCAACGTTGAAACGGGTAGAAAAGAATGCATTGCATTGCATTGGAAAAAGGGAATATTTCTGCTTAATTCTTAAATGGGATAAATGAATGGATGGATGGTTGCTTACTTTTGTTTTTGTTTTGTTCATAATATTGTTAAAAATCAACGTATAAACCAACAAACAAATCAACGAATGTAATCAAAGTTTGAATTTCTTTCAGTTGTTTAAATATGTATGTTTGTATGTATGTATGTGCAAAGAGGGCCAGTTGTCAATGGCAGGGGTATCAAAATGAAATCAACATTATTTAAACAAGTACAAAAACAACACACAACTAGAAAAACAGCAACAAAAAAGATTTCATCTGTTAAGTATTTGTATTACCAACCAAATTACATTAACTGCCACTTGCCGGTTGTTGCTGTGAATGCGAGTAAATCCATTGATGGCATAACATTCATCCCATTACATCCTTTGCCATGTAGACAGTCAACAAGCCGTTAGCATTATCCCATTGGGCATAAATGAGTGTGTTTTACAAAAAGGGGGTCGGTCGGTTGTTTTAGATATGGTTGTTGCATACACACACACATGCAGGCTCACGTTTAATACGCATATGATTTGTCAGAGTTTTAAAAGAATTGAATTACAACATGAAAAGTTCAACAGTCATGTGGTTATTAACTTTCATATTTAGATTACTTGGGGATAATTATTTCAATAGTAAAATTTGTTTTTTTTTTTTAATTCATAATATACTTCAGATCATAGAAAAATATAAAATTTATTCATCTAACCACTATTTATGAACTTTTAGACCTTTTCCGTTGCTTCAGCCAGATTTTTGGAACAGTCTGTCCATATCTTCTTAAAATCTTCAATATTTTAGAACACCCCCTTTATCCTCTTTAATTCTATTTTTTCAAAAGTCCATTACCTCTTCATGGATCTTAGCTCCAGATAATTTAATGTCGGTATTATCTATAGGTTATAAGGGTCGCCCACTATAGCGAGTGCACTTGTAGACCATTAGGCCCATTGTAATGTCCTATTTAGGATCAATCCGTACTCCTAACAAACACAATCAGGTATGAAAGTGACATGTTATTGAGACAATCCAGATCGAGAGAGAGTTATCTACCGAGATGTTTCAGACTACGCCCTTCCAGTGCTGGATATTCTAAACAACTTCAACAGAAGCTATTTCCTGTGTAACCCATGTGTTTCGACATGCGACCTCTGATTATACCTACTAGAAGCCTTTTCGACAATTTATCATTGGTAATGCTCTAGCTCTGCTTCGGGACTGGAGTGGCCAGAGAGTTCTTAATATTCTACAATTGATGATTGAGGACCACCTGTTTTCCATCTCATAACGAAGTAACGAAGGGAGTGAGGAATATCCTGGCAAACGTGTCCCTTGTCTAAAGACAATGCATTTACTGCGCATTCATCCACCATTTCGTTACTTCGTATACCTGTATGATCCGGAACCCAGCTCTACCCGAAACTGTTCTAGCTGTTTTAAAGTGCGTATACCGCCGTCAATACATCTCGATCTTAAAATGAGTGAATTTAGAGCCTGGATTGCCGCAATTAAGTTTCTGAATTCGATTCGCTGCCACATTCGTGGCATATACTTCGGTCTGATCTGCTTATTACATTCAATACAGTGCCGTGACCAAGGCGGACTTGGCAGAGATATTTCTCATAAAAATATATAGTGGAGAATTGTCATGCATAGTCTCTCTTTATGATCTATATTTTCTCTAATGGGGTATAAATGCACAAATTAGTTTGAGGGACACATTTTACTTAGATCTGTTATATTCAGTCTTAAAAGGGTCATAGTTCTACATTCTTCTGAGTCTCAGATAATAATGTTTCTAAAGGTTTAGCGTTTTTTAAATTTTTCCTTTAATTCTATTGATTTCAGTTAACATCCTAATGTTTATCTAATACATGGTGACTAGGTACTCATATAAAATTATTGCACAAAATTACATAGAGATAGCGGGGCACAAAACCCGTCTAAACTTAATATTGTATCCATCTTAACTACGCCTAAAACAAATATCACGCAAATTCGAAAATTTTCTGAACAGCGTCCTTAAAAGAAATTACTTTGGTCACCCCAGCAATTTCATTGAAAAGTAGTATTAACTATTTTTTCCCAAAACAAATTTCTATTTAAAACCGAAAAAAAACATTTAATTCTTTTAAAATCATGCACATAAAAACCAATGTTAATTTTTTTTATCAAACTCTACATGTTTCAAAATCAAATTTATGACCAAAAACATAAAATCAAAGGAAATTATTTAAAGGAAACTTTGTTTATTTTTTTCCTTAAACATAAAAATATAAAATAAAATTAAAAAGGGGAGAGTAAATAAAATAAAAAACGAAAACAAAATTAGATTAAACGGAAGTGTTTTTTACGTTCTTTTTTTTTTGCAAAACTGAATTCAAAAAAAATGTTTGTTGGTAACTTTCTAAAATGCAACATATGGATTCATTACATACATATGAACATTACGGATGCTTTTATAAGCCACAGCTGTCAGAGGAGAACGTGTTACAGTTTTTTTCTTGTTTTATTGTTGTTTTCGTTGTTGTTTGGGTTAATTTGTTTGATTAGTATACAAAAAAAAGTTTACTTATTTTTTTTTTAAACATGAGACTTTGTTTTGTAGCTACGTAAATTAATGTTAACAAAAAATAAATAACTAAAAAATAAAAGTTAATTTAAAAAGATATAGAAATTCATAGGACAACCTATTTTATATATTTTATAAAACATCCCTGAAATTTTACAATTTGAAAATTTATTATAATGCAAATCATATAACACATCACGTTGACATTTGTTTGTAAAAATTTCTCATAGAATTAACAAAACAAACATATAAATAATATCTATGTGAAATATTATATCAAACTAACTAGGCAGATTAAATGCTACATATTTATTTCCCAAAATGTTCATATCTGCGCCAATGTGCAACAGTAAGAAACATATTTTTTTTTATTTATTTGTTTATACCCTACATCACCATAGGTGGTTCGGGTATTATGCGTTTCTGCTGATTTTTAATGCACTGAAAAAAGGACTTCCACCTTAAAGTATACCGTTGGACTCTGAATCTCTTTCTGAGTCGATTGTCCGTCCGTCTGGTCTGCTGTCCGGACGGCTAGCTGTCTGTCTGTCCATGTAAACCTTGTGAGCAATTTTTTAGATATCCTGATGAAATTTACCACAAATAATTATTTTGACACAAGGACGAAGCCTATTGAAATTAAATGTGACCGGTTCATTACTTTAGCTAGCCCCCATACAAATATCCCTCCGAAATATGGTTTCAAGACTCACTTTCACATGTATCAATGTTTGTAACAAATTTTATGAAGATCGGTCCACGATTGATTATAGCTCCCATATAACACATTCCTCAGAAAATCACTTTAATGAGAATAAATCCCAAACGAACGTTACTATCAACTTGATATTCGACACAAATAGCATTTTATGAAGATCGGGTCATAATTGCCCGTAGCTCCAAAATTGATTCCCAATTTCGGGAATCGCCCAAAATTTCATAAATACATCTGAATTTTAGTACCGTCGTAATATTGTGTATTTAATTTTTTAATTTTACAATTACCACAAGTTTAGGACCATAATTGGCCCCTTTATTTTTATTTATTTATTTATAATCCGTGATTATACAATCGCATATATTTTTCTACTAAATAGTGGTGTGTAGTTTTAATTTCCAACTAAAAATGTTGCGGTTTTTTGCGATATGAGACAATTTTTTTTCAATAAATTCCAAAGAAAAAAATAATCTTTTTCCGCTATAAACAAAACATTTGAAATAATAGTTAATTTCACTTATTGATTTATTTCATAAACAAATATGTATATTAAGATAAATAATATTTATAATAACCCAGCAAAAAAATGATCAAGATCTTTCAAAAAAGCGCATTTAACCCACCACATTTTAAAATGAAACAAAGTACTTATTTTGAACTTTTTTTAAAGTTCTTAATAATGACTTCCAAAAAAGCGAAAATAAATGATTTTTTTAACGAGAAATTTTAAAGCCTTTTTATGATCTTTTAATAAGGCTAAGCGAAATATTTATTAAACAATTTTATAAACATCTTTTAAGGGAAGAACCTCAAAAGCAATGATTAAAAACTATAAAAGAAGACTATTCTTCGAATGATAATTATGGGTTGTCATCCTTCCGATGACAATATTAAATTCATGACTTCTACAGCACCTTTGCAGTTCCTTTTTTGTTGGGAAATAAAAAAATTAGCATTTTCACTAAATTATGAATAAAATCAATTTTGATTTTAATGGAATATACCTTAACTTTACGATTTTTGAAAATTTTTATATATTTTTTCAGAAAATAATATCTCCATAACTATTGACCTAATATGGTCAAAAATAAAAATAATTTAAGAACGTTTTAATTAAAATTTTTTGATATGGTTTTGAACAAAATCAGATAAGTAGTTTTAGAGATATGTCTTAATATATAGAGCAATCATCTTAATATTACAAGCGCAATTAAAGCGAGATCTAAATTGAATTCAAAATAAGTGGATTGGAGGTTAAGTATTTATTCGAATTTACAGTAACATATTTTATAGCCTTCACCGCAGTTAAAAGGAACATATAAACCTATGTCAAATATTTGACCAAAATGATGTAACCACTATACAAAACATTTTCTAATTCCTCCATTTTAATGGTAAAATATTTTTACTTATGATTAATCATCATCATTATTCATAGCACTTTACCGAATACTGTTTGATACTGGTTTTTCTTACAAAACAAACAACTGGAACCTTTTTTTTGTCAAACTAGTGATCACGCAAATTTAGTCAAATATTTGATAAATGTGAACACAATTTTTGTCGGAGAGTAAAAAAGTTGGAATTCTTTTGGTCCTTGCAAGAAATGATGGAGATAGGACTATGTCGGTCGATCCATGTGTCGGTTGAAATGGCTTTTATGCAGCCCACCGATAACTTAAATATATATTATATATATCAAACGATCGGAAATCGAAAATTTTGCTATTAAAATTCAGCAAGATCGGTTTATAAATTCCTGAATTCTCTGCTAAAGACTTCGTTTTTGCAAAGAACTTATGGAATTTTTTTCTGAATTTTTCTTCTAAAAAAACATAAAATAAATCGATTCAATAATAACTGGGATATCGGCAAAAACGCATTTTTGATGTGCGAATCAGCATAACAACACAAAAACTTAAAAAACACTAATATAAACTAATACAAACATATATATTAAGCACTGCACAGTGGGATAGAATCAAATTTTTTTGGAAATAAATCTGTAACTTCTGATCGGCTGGTTGGATTTTCATGAAATTTTGTATAGGCGTAGCAGGGGAGTGTAAAATGTTAAGGTTGAAAGGGGGCACAACAAACCCCCCAGGCGTAGCTATGGGGGCTCAAATTTTGGTACCTCTGACATAAAAAATGTTTAATAGCTTGGCAAATTTTGTTTCTCTTCCGATTTCAAATATTTTTTTATATTGTTGTAGGCCCTGATAAGACCTATAAAAAAACATGCTTACATATTTATCTCTTATAGTTTTCGAGTTATTTGCCTTAAATTTTTTATGCACCATAATTTTGTATGTTATTGGTTTTTCCATATATCCTTGTATTTCCAACCGAATTTATTATTTCTTTATTTAGTTAAAGAACAAAATTATCTATTGAACAAAAAGTCAATATCTTCACCGAGTCTAAAAATAAACGTTTTTAAATTCGAAAATTGCAAACACACACACACTTTATTTTTGTGTGTGTTTTCTTTTTTTTTTTTTTTTTTTTTTTTGTCGATAAAGTATTTAAAATCCTGTTTTCTTAAATAAAATTTTCTTTAGCAACATATAAAAGTTTTGCACTTTTCTGAAAGGTAACTTCACAGAGATAACTATAAGATAAAAAACAAGCCCAATAACTCAAGTGGTCAAGGTATACACCTTTTCGAAATTGACCCATTTCATATGAAAGTTCTGGTTTTATACTACATTTTCTCAAATCCCAAAGCGGATTGTTTTTTAAGAATCTTCAATATGTTGTTAAAAGTTATAAGTTAGAATCTACGGGACATCGGAAAATTTTGTATTCTATAGCTGAAAATGTAAAAAACGAATTTTTGGAATTTTCGTTGTTTTTTTTCTTTGTTCTTTTTTTTGTTTTTTTTTTTTTTTTTTTTTTTTTTTTTGTAAGATGGTAATGGTTTAAAAGTTTTGGTATAACCAATTAAAGACCCCGCTTTAGTTGTTATTGAAATGTTAATAAATTATGAACTTTAAATATTAACCTTTGAATATGAATTTATTCTTAGGTTGTTTACGAGTACAATTAAAGAAAAAATAAATTTAAAAATATTCTTTCAATTTTAATTTCATTTTTCAATTAATGCATTTAGAATATTGTTAAAAATATTTTGTATATATAATATTATATTTAATATAATTAATAAATATATATTTGCGTTTTACATAAATAATGATAAAGATTATCAATAAATTAAAATCTTAACCCAAAGTCAGTTGTTGAAATATAGAAAAAAAAACAGTGAAATGAAACTATTAAAAACCACCCCTGCATTAAGTGCAAATTATCCACCCTTCCTTTTAACAATACCTCCCACTTTT
>MINK01173858.1:1120-22388 GCA_001735545.1 Phormia regina | reverse complement strand
AAAAAAAAAAAAAAAAAATTATATTTTCACGTAAAAAAAATATATTTTTTGCTTATTTTTTTAATTGTAACTCGGAAACTACTGAGGCGATTGCAAAACAACATATAAACGGATTAAAGGTTGGATAAATTGAAATTTTTAATAATATCAGACTTACATTTTTTGAATCATCATTAATTATGTGGGGAAATATTAAAAAAATATAATTTTACTTAAAATTAAAAAAAAATCTACAAGAATTTAAAATTTGGTCTATTTTTGTATAACTGTAGCCACAACACATCGAAATTGCATGGTGGTTTTTCAAGCCCTTTTTTGCTCTTGACCTGTGAAATTTTACCTTAAACTATATTTTCGGTCATAAATCAAGATCAATCTTTCTCGGTTTATAAGTTATAGGTCTTTAAAATTTCAATATGTTTCTCTGAATAGTTTATAAATGTCTGATCTTAAATATTTTTTAATGATATGACGCCACGACCGTACTATATAAAATAAATTTGAAAAGGAACTTATTTAAGAAAAAAACTAATTTCAAAAGTTTTGGCAATTTTGACAATTTAATATTTTTGAAACATTAGAAATCAATCTTTATGAATATTTAAAAAAATTAAAAAATGCTATTTTTAAAAGTGTTTTTTTGTATTAAAAAACTGGTTTATTCGACATTCGAAAGATGAACATTTTGAAAAAAACGAAAGCACATTGACTGCAAAAAAAAAAACGAGTTTAAAACCGGTTAGAAAACCAAGTAGATCATCCTACTATCTAGAGAATAAATATTTTTAATTTTTATTTATTACCAAAATTAATGATATATTGAAATAATTTTAGCTACTTTTAAATTCATCTGGTAACAAGGTGGAAATTTGGACTAGGGTTTTATATTTTGAACAAAAAGTAGACTTTTCGATTTTTCGACTTTTTTAATTCTTAAATAGTCGACTTTTCCGATTTTTTCCCACTTTTCGATTTTTTCGAATTTTTCCGAATATTTTCGACTTTTAGTTCTTTTTCAAATTTTTCCGAATTTTTAATTTTTCCCGACTTTTAGTTTTTTTTTCGACTTTATAATTTTTCCGACTATTTTCAACCTTTTGTTAAAAAAGTCGAAAGATTTTTATCGATTTTTTTCGACTTTTCGTTTTTTCCGACTATTTTTGTCTTTTCGAATTTTTCCGACTTTCCGATTTTTTTACTATTTTCGACTTGTTGATTTTTTTCGACTTTTCGATTTTGTACGACTATTATCGACTTTTTGGCTATCTGTCAACAAGAAATTGATTTCTCCACAATTTTCAAACCAAATAGTCCATTTCGACTTTTCGACTTTTTCCAAAAAAAGGTTCGATTATTCGAAAGTCGATTTAATAAACCCTAATTGGGACCATCCGTATGTACATTAGAGTGTCCCGAGAATAGCATTTTTTGAGATTTTGATGTAGGAAAACCCCTCAAACGTTGCGTAAAAATTAGCTGAATATAGGAAAAATATTTAAAAAAAATTTTAAATTGGTCTTCAGTTCCCTACCAGCGATTTTAAAATCATGGGTCCCATACATTTTGGTCAAAAAACAGTTACGAATTTTTAATCAAAATGGGTATCAAACAATTGGTAATTTTATGTTGGTTATAAAAAAAATATTTTAAAAATTTTTCCAATGGGTTTTTCGGTTGCTAGAACACGATTTTAAGGTATTTTAATGAACATTTTGTTTTTAAATCTTGAAAATTACGTATTGTCAACAGTTCTTACTACAATACAATTTTATAAAATTTTAACCTTAAGAGGAACGAAATTATAAAATTCTTATATATATTTTTTTAAGAAAAATATAATTTTTTTTTGCATGTTGTACTTTCTTAAATGGCGGTTTATGGATTAAAAAATGTTTGCGAAAATTTTTTAAAATATTTTTTTTTATAATTGGCCTAGAATTACGAATATTTTGATACCCATTTCGAGACTGAACTCAATACTATTTTTTGGACGAAATGTTCTAGACCAGTGACATTCAATCGCTGGTAGGGAACTGTAGATCAACTTAATTAAATTTTTTCATATTTTTCCCATATTCAGCTAATTTTTACGTATCGTTTGAGGGGTGTTCCTATAAAATTTTTTTCTAGGGGACAATCTAAAGTACATATTTATAAAAAATTATTCATTTATAAAAAAGAAAACATTATAAATGCCTACAACATGTTGCAACAGTTCCTTCATAAATATTTATCACTTAATTTTTATCTTCAACAAAATTCCAAAAACAATAAAATGATTAATCAATCATTTGTAATAAAATCACCTTCACACATCTCAAAAATATATCAAAACATTTAAAAAAAAAGTATTTTATCTTAAAATATTTAATATTTCAAAAAGTCCAAAATTGTTTATATTTTTGATAAATTCCATTGAGTCATGTAATAACATATGTTTGATTCTATTTTTTTTATTTTCAATTTCCTTTCAGTTGTCTAAATGGAGCGAAGTGAAAGCCAACGAAGAAGGCGGTATGTATCAATAAAGTTTATTCACATTTATTCATAATTTGTTTGCCATAAATTAAATATTATTAATATGTATATCAAAATATAATAAAGGAAAAACGCCACTTTTTGGGAATATTTAAAACAATATTTTGGCATAATTAAATAAACAAAATAGATTTTTTTTTAATTTCATTATTTTTTTTTTAATTTGTTTTTGCCATAAAAGAAAATAAATCGCAGTTTGATATTTTTCTCATGCTATATTAATTATAACATTAAAGTAATTTGTAAGAAAAAAAAAAAACAAAAATGACTTGAATAAATTTTACAAAATTTAAGTAAATAAACAATTATTTTAAAGGAAATGAAGAATATAATTATAAGAGCACTTAAGGAAATATCAAAAGTGTTTTGAGTGATTTTTGACATATTAGAATGGCCCCGAAATGAGAAGTATTGATGTTATCATCTCAAATGAAAATTTACTTCATTCTAAGATACCGTTTCGTGAGATAAACCAAAATTAAAAAAGGTCCTTTTCCAGGTTTTTACCACTTATTTTATATTTCTCATATGGGAAATTTGGTATTGTAAGACAGGTCTTTAAAAGGCTCATTTAATGCTATAACTTACATTTTGAATTACGTCCACATTTGTCTGATATTTTGCAATTTTCCACAAAATCTTTTGATATATGAATATTTTACAAAAAATATTTGAAGAAACAAAGCCAAAATAATACAATATAATCTTCTAATATATACACCGAAATTGTTTTCTTGTTCAAATTGTATTCGTATTTTTCAAAACATAGATTCTTTTGTATGTAATTTATTCAGTATAAAAGGAACGTATAAGATATTGGTACCACAAAACTCTTATTTTTATAAGCTTTAAAATGATATATAACACTTTATAGTTTAATTAGTTTAGTTATTTAAAAATTAACTTTTAGTTGAACATCGACAAAATGTATGCTAAAATTGCATTTGTTTACATAAATAACATGCAGAGAAACTGTTAAAAAAATAATAATAATAATAATGTAAACAAAGAGTATTAACATCATGTTGATGTATTAACATAATAACATAAACCATCAACATGATGTTAATACTCTTTGTTTACATTATTATTATTTTTTTTTTAACAGTTTCTCTACATGTTATTTATGTAGGAAAATTTTGAGAAACGTTATTTTAAAATTAAGGGAATTTTCATTTGAGTTGGGAACATTGGTAGCTTAATTTTATTTTCATACAAACGGGCACCCTAATGTATATACATTTATATATATGAAAAAATCTAAATGATTTCATAAACATCCTTTTAAAATTATATATCTTGTTAAAGTGTTCGTATAATTATTTCCTTTACTGTAGGCAATTTAAAACAAAAGTTTATTATTTTTTTCTTTTTTATAATGGGAATTTAAAAGTGCGGTATTTTAAATTACTTGGCGTTTGAATGTGTGAAATATAGTATTTTATTTTTATAAGAAATTATAAAAATAATGATGCAGTGGTATGAGTTTTTAAGTATTTTTTTTTTTTTTCTCACTTGCATCCACTGCATAAATAATGATGAGTTCTTAAGTGCAAAAATATTTGAAATATTTTGTTTTGTTTTTTTTTTTTTCTTACTTCCTTTTCATCTTTATTCTGCACCTTATCATCTATTTAATAGACTGATTTTAGAGTAATGTAAAGAACAATGAACATTTTTGCCAGTAGCAGTACATGACAGACGTATTGTTAATTTTATTTTCTTTATATTTTCCAGGTCAATCAATAAAAAGGATAATAAACTATATAAGTTTTATATGGTTCTTTTATTTTAATACTTAAAAATTCTTTGTGAATAGTTTTCGAGTGTATGTATATGTACGATGAAAGTTGAATTTTATTTGAAGTTAAATTGTACAGAGATGTACAAAGTTAAGGACAAGAAAATATTTTAGGAATGATTTTCTTGAAGTTATTTTTGTACTGGATTATATTAATTACAAAGCATAGTGGTTCCAAAACGCTTTTTTGAAAGTAACAGTAACAGTATCTCAATAAAATTTCACATGATCAGTGCTGTGGTGTTTTCGAGTTGATTCCACTTCCTCTCTGTCCCTAGCAAGACAGAGGGTAGTGGGTAGCCCTCTAAAGTTCCCCATAGCGGGCTACCCACTTTCCCCATTGGGACAAGGGCATACCCTTGTCCCAAGATACTCCAGATTTACTTTACACGCATTTACATTAAGATTTCTTTTATAAACATTAAAAATTATCATAAATGAATTTTTGGCAATTTAAAAAAAATTCCATACCCTAGATGGGCAACTTTGGAGGGCCACCCACTCAAGGGCTACTACTAAACGAATGAATATTTACTTTTTTTATATCCTATTTTTTTACATCCACCTTAAAAAATATGGGTGTTGGGGGGACTTCAATTGAGTTTATTACTATATGTGTAATATGTCGAAAAAAAACCTTTTCTGGGTTTTGGTTGGAAGCCAAAATTAAATTGAGAATATTCACAGAATCTAATGTAATTCCAGTATCAGAAATCCATAAATGTGGGATTTTTATATTTTCGGGTGATTGAATGTGAGCTTTATATAATAGCTTAGCTCAAGCTCGCAGATTATTTTTATAACATTCGCTACAGGTATAAAGGTTATAAATAAATTTGTTATTCCGTTTGTAATTTCCGCAATTTAGCGGATGAACAAATATATTTTTTGAATCCTTGTTCATTCGTGTGTCAGTTGAAATGTCATTTATGAGGTAAACCGATAACTGACATATATGATATATAAATATAACGATCATAAATCCTTCTGAAAATTTTCTATTGAAATTCTGCAAAATCATTTTATAAATGGTAGAGATATGCTGAAAAAAATAAACGATTTTTAAGCCTGGTTTTCAAATTTCTTAAACCTCTGTTTCTGGTGGGACCTTCGTTTTTGCAAAGGAATTTCGGAAATATTTTTCTGGTGTTTTTTTTTTTTTTCTAAAAAATTTAAATAAATCAATTGAGGAGTAAATGAGATATCGGGCAAAATATATTTTTGATTTTTTAATCCCTTGTTTAAGCTAAAATCGGTCCTAATTTTTTCTATGAAATTTAAGTTTTTTTAATAATCTAAATCCGTTTATAAACAACTGAGGTCTGTGTCAAAAATTAATAATATAAATATATACACACACACAAACATGTATATTATACATTCTCAGCAAACACAAAGCTTTGATATCAAATCGAGAAGGATTTGAAATCAGGCTCTTTCTCAGGTGTCAAAGAATGATTTGAAAAAAACTTGAAAATAATAACTTTCTAAACAAAAAGGAGAAAAACAATTTATATCAAATCGTGGTAAAATATTATTCTCAAACTTTTTAAAAATTTAAAAATAACTTTTTTTATTTATGGACTTGTATTTTATGAAAGATTTAATAATAACATTTAATATCAAATTAAGAAAATACTACTTTTTTCAAATATTTTTATAACTTTAGTTTTAAGATTGATTTAATAATAACATTTGATAGTAAATTGAGAATGAACAATTTTTCAAAAGTTTTTCCCCAAATGATTATTAATTTGAAATCAAACTTAAAATTGAAATCTCTAACCACTTTTGACACAAATTTGAGAAACACGTTTGATATTAAATGTTAAAGTCATCATATTTCAAACAAATAACATAATGTTTGCTGGGATTGTAATGTAGATTTATAGATGTGGAAATAAAATTATATTTTATTTTATTTCCAAAGACGCACAATGCTTTGATCCCATACAACGATGGACAAAAATAGAAGGAGTTGTTGTATCATATTAAAATTTTGGTACACATATTACTTTAGGCTTAGAATGAATAAATAAGCAAGGACACGCCTATTTCCCATATATCCAAAATTTAAAAAACTATTTTTTTCTAAAATACTGGTCTGAACTTTACAAAAATTTGTAGCAGCCATTAAAAATTGTTTATAAGTCTTTTAAACACGCCCACCTCCCATATATACTAAAACTAAAAAATAGATTTACCGCGTGAATACTAAACAGAATTCCACCAAAAATTTGGGGATATAGTGAATTTATGATTCTAAAATTTTTTATTTAAATCGAAACAAGAACACGCCTACCTGCCATATATCCTAAAATGAGAAAAACACATTTATGGCTAACACAGCGTTTTTAATTTTCTAAAAATAAAAGAAAGTGTCGCAGAAAATTAGAACTTGGCACATATATTACTTTAGATATAGAGTTAATATATATATATATATATATATAGTTTTGAAAAAAATCGGAGCAAGAACACGCCTACCTCCCATTTGCAAAATACTGTTCAAAACGGTATCAAAATTTACGATAGCTATTGGAAATGGGTTTTTTAAAAGTTAGACAATAATCTATCATTCTTATATATTATTTTAATGTTTGCACCCATATGTTGTATAAATTACTAATTTGCCTAATTTCGCCCGATTTCCGATCTAAAGTTTTTTTTTAGTTTTAAATATTATATTCAATTTTAAATAATTTTAAAATTAAATCGATTTAACAAAACGAAATATTTCAACATAAAGAATTTTTTGACTTTTGTGTAATAAAAGAAAATTTATAAATTTTTTGAATTATTATTTTTTTAGTTGTGGCAAAAAAATAGAAAGAACTTTTTCTCTTATATATTAAACAACAATACAAAATATTAGAATCAAGCAAAAAAATTTTAATTATTTATAATTTTTGTTTTTTAATACTCCATCGAACTCATGTAATTTTTGTATTAAAATTTAAAATTCTCTATTTGCAGAATTTTTAACATAATATATAAAGTCCTTAGTATTTCGGAATAATTTTTATAATTATTTTACGTTAATTTAGCAAAATAAATTACGTCAATATTGAGAACACTTTTAAATTGTAGAAAAAAACATGTGTGAATATTAATGAACTAATAATGGTTTGTGATTTTAGTGCCATCTAGTAACCACAACAATAACTTTATTCAAAAAAATCTTTTTAAATTATTTGGTGTATATTATTACCTTTCGATAAACGTATATTTCAACTCATTTTGAAAAATGTTTTTATTTTGATTTTTGTCAAAGCACTGTACTACGTGAGATGTCTCAGGAGACACCGACCAAGGAACCTAATATAATATATTCACTAGTATACAAAAATGCACAGCACTTTTTATCTGCTTATAGATTCCTAAACTGCATTTTGCTTGCAGATTCCTGCTTTGGGATTTTAGAAAATATAGATTTTCATTTAAAATTAATCAAATTAGGGAGCATGTGTACCTTGACCTCTTGTTTTATTGGCCTTGTTATTTATTTTAAAGTCATATCTATGAAAATATAAAATTATTATATGTTGTTAAAGAAAATATTATTTCAGAGAAAAAAGAGTGCAGATTCTCATTCGATAAATTTTTGCAATATTCTAATTCAAATTTGTTTATTTTTGGGCTCGGTAAAGATATCGTCTTCATATTTCTTTTATTCAATTGATAGTTTTCAACCAGTTGAAAGGTTGATTAAGAAAATTAACAAAAACTAATTAAATCGCTCGAAAAAAACTAGCATATATATGAAAAATTTGGACCAAGAACATGCAAAATTGAGGTACTTAAAAATTCAAATAACTTAAAAATCTTAATAGATAAATAGGATATGCAAGCAAGTTTTTGTACGTTTTATCAGAGCCTACAATAATATATAAACATGTATGAAATCAGGTGAGAAAATTGACAAGCGATTACAATTTGTTGTCATTTTTTATATTAGAGATACCCTATTTTTAGCCCCCTTAGCTCCGCCCTTCCAAACATAAAATTATACACTCCTTTGCTACGATTATACCAAATTTCACACAAATCCAACTCGAGATACTTGACAGCCTATAGATTTCTTCCTGTTAACACAGAATGATTTCAACATGATTTTTCCTAAAGCTTAAGTCTTCCTCTATAAATCTTCCATACATTTCTATACGATCCGAACAGTTGTTTAGGAGATACAGATTTAGATCCATTCTATTTATCGAAACTTTTTATCAAGAATTCGTAAAAATTATGGACTTCATTTTTTAGTTGTTAATACGTGCCTTTTTGGAGTAGGTGTAATAATGCTTTTATTTTATTATTTTTTTATTACTTCGCTTTTAACAACAATTTAGATTTTTATTAAATGTTGTTGTTGTTGCTTTTTTTAATATTCAAAATTTTACGCTTTTAAAATTTGTATTTTTAGACGTTTATAAAATATTTTTTATCTACGAGTGTGTGTGTGTGTGTGTATGTAGGCCTACAAATTAATTAGTAATTTACATTTTTTTATATCTTAAAGATTGTACCTTAATTTGCATAAATTATGGCACTTGGAAATAAAACCAAAATCATAAAAACCTTTGAAAATCTTCATAATTTAAGTTTTAATTGCTCTGCTCTTCATAAACAAAAATAAAGAAAAGAAAACACAAAAAAAAATGAAAAATTAAGGGCTTTAAAGGGTTTGTCGGTCAGTTTTTGTTTTAATTTGATTTTCTTTCGTTTTTTTTTTTTCTATTTATCTACATAATATTGTTTTTATGACGACCCTCCCCATTAAGCAGATGTGTTTGTTTTTTTATTTTAGAGTTTCAAATTTTACAGACTCGTTCATTAGAGAATTTATGTTTGAGCTCGTAAATTTTTTTTTAAATTTATAACTTTTTTTGTATTGTTGTTGTTGTTGTTGCTGCTGCTGCCATTATTCTGTTTTGGATGTGTGTTGAATTTTTGATCATTTTTTTGTTATTTTTTTTTTTGTAACAAAAAGAAATAATTAAATAGCAAAAGTTGTTTTTTTGTTTTATATGGTCAGTATAATTTTAAGGTTTGTTGCTCGTGTAAATTATGTTAAAAACTATTAAAGTTAAAGGGATTATCCGGAACTAAATTTAAAGATCATTGTTTTTTTTTTTCGTAGATTTATTTAATTAAAAATTATGGTCTGGACTATAATCACGCACTAAATCTTTTACAATAATTTACCCTTTTAGACAAATACTGCGCAGATGAATTCAAATGTTACTCAGCTGCGTTGTAATTTATTCAAATATTATTTAAATCTGGATCAATATCTTTTTTTTGTAATATTTTTGTGGGTATTATTTTAAAAAGATATTTGTAAAATTTGATTATTACCAAATCTATACATTTTCATAATTATAAAAAATTACTTAATAATACCACATTTAAGAAAAATTAAAATGCTATAAAAATGTTTAATTCGAAATTTTGATTTTCTTTCCTACCCACTATTCGTATTTTTATGTTTATTTTATGCATTTTCGATGTCTGTCCCGCCTTAAAATAATGATCTCTTACTGTATTAATATACAAATTACCACACCAACTTTTGTGAACATTTTCATAGCTTTAATAAAAGTTCTACATTAAAAAACTTAACACATTTTATAAGGATCGATGACAATTCGTTTCGGGAAAAAAATTAAATTGTGAACAAAATTTGCGAAAATAAGAGTAAGGTTGGTAATTTACATTACTCTTATTTACGTGGAGAATTTTGTAAAAGTGTAAAAAAAAAAGGTATTTCAAAATTAAAAGTCGCCAAAAAAGTGGATTTTTTTAAACAGGACCAATTGCTTTAATAATACCCTAGTTTATCACTCGTATTACTGAACTTATGGATCCATAAGTGTTAACTTATGTCCGTTGTACAAACAACTTTTAATTATTAATAATTTATTAACAACAAATCTTGTTCCACAGGGGATATGAGTAAATATTCAAGATTCATTAAAGTTCAATGAAAAAACTTAACGCTTTTATTAACATTTCATTGAACAAAATTATTGAATGAAGGAAATTTTATGGCAAATTAAGAATATAATATATATATTTTTTAAATCATTAAATTAAAAATAAACGGTTTCATTAGGAGAAAATATGAGTTCTTTGAAATTAATGAACTGTCCACTGAAATTATATATTTTATTTAATTAATGCGTTCATTGATTTAAAATTTTATCAATGAACTTTTACATTGAAATTTAATATTAATGTATGGCAATAATTGTTTTAATGAACGTATTCAAAGGGTAAAAACTAGTTCATTGAAACAATTAACTTTTTCATTGTATATATGTACCTTTTTGGTTCAGTGTAGCTTCCAAACAAATGTATATCCGGAATAGAGTTTTAAGACTCAAATAAAAAAAATCAATCTCTGTAACAAATTATATGAAGATCGGTTAACAATTGACCATATAAACTCCTCTTCCAATAATCACTTTTACCGACATAAATCCCATACGAGTGTTAGTAGTAGTTTCGGGAACCGATTTAAAGTGCATGATGTATCACATAGTGGGTCTTGACCAATTATATCTTCCTGTCTAGTGTTTTATATACCTCTCTTTGAATAAACGAAGTATTTAGAGAAGGCTGAAATAGAATCTTTATGAAAAAGTTTTAATAGAAATAATTTTAAGGAAAAATCTTCAAAGGCAAAGACCAATGACAAACAAGGGTTAAACAATTATTGCAGCACTAAGTAAGTACTAGGGTATCCAATCGATTAACCGCCATTTGGTTATCCGATTAATTTTGATTGATTAACTGTTCGAATAATTGAAAACTGCCTATTTTCGAATAACGAATAAACCGAATAATTTGTTTCGAACAACCGATTAAACGAAATCGACTTTTTTTTGGTGTTATAAATTTAAATTCAAATTTATGTCAACAGCATTTTTAAAACATCTATTATATCCCATCAAAAATAAATAAACGACATTTTTAGACACTTACAGCCGTATGCAAAAAAAATAATGTATGCTTGATAAACGTTTACTAACTTTTTCTTATGGAAATTTACATATGTACAAAAAGTTAGTAAACCTTTATCAAGCATACTTTTTTTGTATAAAACATAATTTCATTGTTCATGACTTTCCTCTCTCTCTAAATAGGTATCAAAAATAGAACATCTTCCAATGACAAGCCTATGTTAAATTGAAAATGATCCTATGTTAAATTCCCTCTTTGCACTACTTTTGGATGAAGTTAAGTTTCTTATCATTTGTGTGTCATGTTTTAACTGGACCAGTTTATGTAATAAATTTCGAAATGAAGGATTATAATTTTATAAATTCTTGAACTTGTGACAATATTATTTTTTTTCCTTTAGATCCTGTAAGGCCATGAATATGTATATTAAGTTGAATATATATTAGTTCGAAATTCCAATCTTTTTAANNTTTCGAAAGTACAATTTTTTTTAAACAAATGGGTGATAGAACTACTAGAAAAAATCCTATATTCGAAAAATTTGTCATTAATCGGTCTTTAACCGATCATATTATAATATCGAATAATTATTTGTCAAATAAACCGAATAATATGAAACCCCGATTAATTGGATACCCTAGAGGTATACATGGGTATTTTGTGAAAATAGCAAAGATTTGATCATAACGTTTCAGTATACAAATACATACACTAAACATACAAAAAAAGAAACATTTTTGTCATTTGCATTTTTAAAATGAAGATACTGTTTCTCCGAAAATATTCCATGAAATAACGAGTCTATATAAGTATATTATATAGATGATAATATAAAAACTTAAAAACAAAATAGTCAATGAGATATACATGTTTAAGTTATAAAATACTATTAAAATAAAATGTTCATCCTTATTTTGTTATTTGTTCTTTATTTCTTTTTTTTTTCTCTCAGCTTTAAAATTGTTATTCTGTTGTAAAACACACAAGAAATATCAAGTAGCAAGAACAAAATATGTGTTCAATACTTTGTATTATATTTTCACAGTGACTAGAACTGGAGACGAGATGACAAAAATGACATAAAGATTTTTAAACATTTGTTGTATTAAGCTGCTGCAACGAACCCATCACTAGGAAATGGTACAAGTATTTTGCATTTTAAATGTGATTTTCTCGATAAATACACAGGGTAACAAAACAAGAAAGAAATGATAATAATATAGAAAAATCATAATTTTAACATTATATAGACATTACAACAATATTATTCTTTTCACTTAAAATATATAAAAATAAATTAAATTTCGTCAAACTTCTTCAGACCATAATGTAAAAAATTTATTTTGAAAAAAAAATAATATTAATATTTAATTTGAAATAGAATTTAAACGAATAAAGTTGTCCTTTGAAATTTTGACCTAATATAGATATATGTGTTCGAAAGTTAAAGAATTAAAAAAAACTCCCACTTTTTTGTACCATAAAGTTCAAAATCTCTATGTGGAAAAAACCTTTTTCAAAAATTTACTTATTTCATTGAAATCAACATTCTGTTGTTATAAGAGGCATTCTGCAGAAAATACTTTATGAGAGTTTTCCTAACATATAAAGGTCTTTATTTGAATTGATCGTAGCTTTGCAATATGAGAATTTATTAAAGACATTAAATTTTAATTTAATTTTTTTTTTATTTTTTATTTTTTTTTTTTTTTTCAAAATTGACAAAGATTGGATAGGTCTTGTGAGAAGAGCTTTGCCTTATGATCCTTCTGACTTATTTTATATATATTTGTACTAAAAATTCTTCTGGAAACTTATAGCGTTCCGAACAAAAATTGATTTTTTTATGTGAATAAATTTTGCCACCTTTTTATTCCAAAAAAAAAAACAAAAAATTTAAAAATTTTTTAAAGTTCCAACTTTAGATTAATATAACTTTTTAACAAATTCATATATTTATATGCGTTTTGCTGTAAAATTATTTAAAATTTTATAAGAAATCTGATGAATATTTAAAAAAATAAGGGGCAATATTATGTCTCCAAACTCTCTCAAAAAATAAATAACTAAATAAAAAAAGCGAAACTATAAAAATTGATTTCGACTGGAATATCTCCTAAACCAAAAGAAATAGCCTAGACATGTAAACATTTTTTGAAGCAATTTACAAGAACATTCTATATACAACATTTCCTTTCTGTAATTTAAAAAAATCCTACCCGAGATGACCAATTTTAAAGAGCTACACACTGTCACCCCGACTAGCTAGGAATTTGTTTTTAAAAAAATCAACTAAAAAATACCTTAACTCTTAACATGTAAAATTTTGTAGAGATATCTTCTACGGTTAACAAGTTACGGAATTATATATAAAAAACACATTTTGAAATCACTATGATGTAGTTTACTTGTGAAGCTTTAGGTCATGAGTTCGAATCTTAGCCAAAACTATGTTGCTATATATATTTATCATCAATTTAAAATTAAAATAAAAGTGGGCGAACCATGACCATTTTTTCTTATGGAGTTTACATCGGTCCTTGAACTATTTCTACTAAAACTTCGTCAACGTTTCACCTTACATGGAAGATGAGCGGTAAATTGCGTGAATCACACCCATTTTTCGACCGTTGAACTATCTCTACAAACCTTTTATATCTTAAATGCTTTGCTTTAAGAGATATTACCAGAAAAGTATGAAATGCAGCTAGAACGGTAACACTATGTTTCTAGTATTTTACCCATAACTTTTCGGTTTATTAACAGAATTTTCACATTTTTAAAACTAAATACTAAACCTTATATAAGACAAATATTTGAGCCAAATTTCATCCCTCCGCGGTGTTCTGTACGGACTCTATCCTGCTTTCAAGAGACTGATAGACGGATGGACATAGTTAGATAAATTCAGAATCTTACCAGAATATATATATTTATGGGGTTTTAAATGATTTTTTTTTTTCGATATATTACATAAGTATATCCACCATCTTTTTGATGATGGTTATATAAATGTTTTTTTAAAATTATGAACTGAAGTCAATTTTCTTCTTAGATTTAATGGATTTTGATTAAATGAAAAATTACATTAAAATTCATTAGTTGTTGGCTTAATAAAATATGTTTCGTTAACCTTATGTTAATGACATATTTCATAAAATTAATAGTAAAATTAGTTCATTTACATAATGTAAGTACTTGTATTGTACTTGTAAATACTAATACAGAAAATTACATCGATATTAAGTTTTACATGAATTTATACACTTTAGGATGATTCCCGAAATTGGGTCTTACATGGACACTATGTTCAATTATGAACCGATCTTCATAAAATTTTTTTCTATCCATTATACCTATAAAAATGTTATTCGAGTCTTAAGTTGATACAAACTGCCGTATGGGATTTATTTGTATTAGAGTGACATCTTGAGAAAGGGGTTATATGGGAGCTATGGTCAGTCAAAAAATTTGGTACAAATATTGAACTTCATTTCACCGAATTTCATTAATATATTCCTATTTTTGAAGCGTTTTGAGTATTGAAACCTTATTTCTGGGAGACATTTGTATGGGGCCAGGTGAAAAATGCACCGATCATAATCAATTTTAATAGGCTTTGTTCTTATAAAATAAAATAACAAAATTTCATTGAATTATCTTTGTGTACTTAGTGCACAAAGTTAACATGGACTCCTCGCCAGATGGACGGACGGACATCGTTAGATTGATTTAAAAAGTGATTCTGAGTCGATTGGTATACTTTAAGGTGAACGTTGGATAATTATTACCAGGGACAGGAAGCTCATGCATTTAAAAAGTGTATTTTAGGCGCCAAAAAATCGTAAAACATGCTCTTAAAATCGTAAAACATGCTCTAAAAATTAATAAAATATGCACTTATTTTAACTTTTATTTAAAACAAACAAAAAAAAAACATAACATTTTATTCACTTTTTAAATAAAATAGAAACATTTAACTAATTTAAATACATTTAAAGTGTGTATGAATACTATTTAAAATTAAATATAATTAAATTAAAATTTAATCTATTTGGCCTTAAAAAATTTTCGTACATGGAAAATGAACGTTCGACAACAACGGATGTGATAGGTGCATTTTTAAAATATTCTAATTCTTTTGTGGAATTATCTTTGTTTATTGTTCGATCACATTCATTTGCAGCAAAAATACCAGATATTTCTTTTATTGTTGAAAATCCGTGATTTTTTTTATAACTAAAACTTCTGTCAAATATTTTTCCATCTTCTCCTTCAACCGCATTAATTTTATTTGTAGCTTCGTCAATTAGCTTCTCTTGACTTGGCAATGAATTACATTCTTGAAGTTTAATAATTGTTGTAATTAAAAATGTATAATTTGAATTTACAAAGACGAGTTGCTATTTAATAGATCTAAAATTTAAAATATTTTTAATTTTTCTTATTGCTGCTGCATCTTCTTTATTAAGGGCTTCCACAACATCTTTGAATTCTGCGAAGTTATTGGCATAATAAAACACTGCCTCTAACCAGGTTCCCCATCTAGTAATTACTGGTTGAGGAGGAAGATTAAGAACTGGATACATTTGTTTCAATATAGCCACATGCGACTGCGCTTTAAGAAATATTTTTTTCCGATAAGAAATTAATAGGTCGATATTTTCAAATTGATTTCTAATTTCTTCTGCAACTCGGTGAATGGCATGGGACAAACAAGTTAGATGAATCATTTTAGAGTAGAACACAGTTAAATATATTGCAGATTTAACCATATATGGCACAGCATTAGTTACGTATAGAAGTATTTGGTTTTTGTTAAAACTTTCGCCTAGTAATGTGATTGAATCGTTAAAGGCTCTGGTAATTGCAGCGTGATTTTGTGTATCCAGTTCTACTACGTTAAGTAAGAGCTTTTGTTTTCCATTTTCTTCATCTGAATCTAAAATGCCAACAACTACATTGGCAACACAGCGACTGTTGATGTCAGTTGTTTCATCTATAGAGATCCACAGATAATTTTCTTTTAAAATATCTAAAATTTTATTAAGAGTAGCATTGTATAACTTGCTAAGATAAGTTTTTCTAAGTGTACTCTCTGTTAGAATGGTTTCTTTAGTGTACTTTTTTAAAAAATCATTAAATTTTTGATTATTTAATTTGTGAAAAGGGATATCAGCCGATACAAATGCTTCACATAATTCCATATAAAATTAACTTGTTTTGCTTCCAGAAGAATAAGCTGAAATCAGAACCTGAACTTAGCTCAAAATGTGACTCAAAAATATGCATTAATGCAAAATATGAAAAAAATATGCATTTACAACGAAATATGCACAAACAAATTAATGCCATTTTAAAGGAAATTCTTTCATTCGCAAAGATAATTAGTTCATGCTGTTCTAGAAGTAGAGGTAAAAAACATACATTTGCATGAAGTTCCGGTCCTTGATTATTACTATGAGTTACAAATATCAGCTAAAACGCATAATATCCCAACCAACTGTTGTGGTATGAAAAGTCGTCACACATCTTATGAAATTTAAATTTCATTAGATGCATGAAAATAACTCCGCAATATAATGAAACATATTTGTTTAAGCTGTGAAAAATTGTAAAATGTAAAATATTTATATATAAATATAATTTTTTTCTTTATAAATATTTCTATGAATCTGGTATGAATCTGGGCGAATACAAAGCCCAGATTCATACTTATACGATCATACGAAACTGAACTGAAGTGATCTGAATCAGATTTATTTGGGTGTATTTTCTTTAGCCAAATCAAATAATTCTTTATGGGGATTCATTGCAATATGTGTCGAAACTTTTTTAAATTTTTATGTCAATATTATTCTCGAAAACTAAAATTAATTCGACAAAATTTATTTATTCACTAGATACAATATAATCAAAAGTAACCAAATTTATTCAAGGGAAAATTTGTAGTCCCGTGTTATGTTTTTCTTCTCAAACTTTTTATTTTATTTGTAAAACACTTTAGAAATACATATGCTGTTATACGCTACACCACTATAAATGATTGAGTTTGTGATAACATAAATACAGCACAAAAAAGGTCTTCAAATCCCCATTTTAGAGTATAGCGTTTTATATAGGATCACTTTTTTAGAACATCTAACGATATCTGTCCTTCCGTCCATGCAAACCTAATTAACGAACTTTTAGTTGCAATTTACTAAATAAATCTATAAAATATATCCTTGAATGTAACCAATAATGATTTTTATTAAAACTGGTTATAATCGGTTTATTACTTTCTATATCCTTATTACAAATTTCCTATCGGAAAAGGGGTTTAACCTTTATAAATACTATAAATATAGCAATATTCTAACGAAAATATATTCATTAATTATAATTATTTATAGCTCTAATTTTTTATTTTATTCTTAATATTTTTATACTGACAATATTTCGTTCCATTATTTATTATAAATTCCATATAAAGCCAATTTCCGAATATCATATGTTACCCTATGGATTAGGGTAACAATATTGTTAGACTTAATCAAGACTATAACTTTGGCTTGTTTTTATTTGCACATATTTGTAACCGCTTAATAGTTTGTACCAACACGTAACAACTATTCCAAGTTGTTTTTTTTTTTTTGCTCTACGTTCCTTTATACATAAAATCACTGTTATTGCATGCAAGCAGTTTTTGTCCTTTAAGGACCTTATTTCTACTTACATTTTCAGTGACATAACTTTATTTGATCCTTTTATAGTTGTACCTTTAGGTTTTTTTAGTTTTTCCTCTTAAGCGTTTTTGAATGTATTTAAAATGGGAAAACATGTTTTCAATATACAATATTTAAAGATGACTGAACACTATTAGTCATTTCATAAATAAGCTGTAGAAAGGTAACAGTGTTCTTTTTTTTTTTTTAAATTGCACGCACTTACTGAAACATATTAGATACTCTCAAGAGGGGTTTTTTTTTTTTTTGAAATGTAAGTAAATACGCCTGGTTGGTATGGTGAATGGTTTCATTTCATTTATTAATGATGATTTTCTTTTTGTATTAAGAGCATTTGAAAAATACATTTTATTAGGATACTTTTGTATTAAAGAAATAGTAACTTGGTGAAAATAAATTGTCTGAGATGAATTTTAATAAAGATATTTTAGGTGAGATTATTTATTTGTTTTACCTTGAAATAAAAATGTAAAGGAAACGTTAATGTAAAACATTCTATAGGTAATTTCTACAATGTTTGTGTGCGTTAAAATAACGATAATTGGGTGTCTGTCAGTCCGTCTGCCTGTTTAATTGTATTTTATTAAATATTTTTAAAATAAAACAAAGCAAGACTGACGGACAGACACTGGTATATTGTTATTGTATATTCTCAACATATAAGGTTTCATGATGCCTTAATTTACATATTCCGAAATTCTGTGTTCAGTATTAATTACATAATTTTCTTGCTTTTTAATAACTTTTTTTATAGCCATTATGAAAAAGTTCATGAGTGGTAGGTGTGGAAGGGTGTGTTGTGGTAATATTGCTGTGGTCATTAAGCATGTAACATGTGGAAAGATTGATTTAAAATCTCCCTAAAATATATACTTTTTGGGTCCTGCTTAGATTCTGAATAGATGTAACTATGTCTGTCCTTCAGTCTGTATTTTAAAATCTTTTGATTTATTAAATATTTCCTTTTTTATTTTATTTTTTTTTTTAAATTATCAAAAATAGTTTTTTTTAAGGATTTTTAAATGAATTTTGCATAAATGAAAGCCATTATTTATTTTAATGTACACATAAAAAATAATAATGAAAGTCTCATGATAAAACGCTTCTTTTTTGAAAGTTAACAAAAACATTTAAAAAATTTACTTTTTTCATAGAATCAGACTCCTGCGTTCCAAAATGCTCTTTTTTGGAAATAATTCTGTAAGTTCTGAACCATTAGAGGTATCTCAACAAAATTTCGCACGGTCAAGACAGAGGTATTTTAAAGTTTATTTGGAGGAGTATGGATCCCTAGCGGATCTGGGAAATAGTGGGTGGCCCTTCAAAGTTGACCATCTCGAGTATATAATTATTATTATTATTATTATTATTATTATTATTATTTTCTTTAAATTACTAAAAAATAAATTTACAATATGACAGCAAATTATATATAGATAGCCCTTATAAATATCTACAAAACTACTCTGACAATTGTAAATTATCTTTCTTAGTCGATGTTCACACACAGCAATTTTTCTTGCAGCAATTCTAACTTTGTTGACGGGAGAGGTAAAGAGAATGTAAAAGTTAAGTATTCTCTTCTCCTCTCCCTCCTATAAACTGAAAATTGCGGAAAGAAAAATTGCTGTGTGTGAACCCGGTCTTACTTTAGGAAATATTAGGGTCGAAATAAATGTTTAGCTTATTATACCCACCATCAAAAAGATGGGGGGTATATTGATTTTGTCATTCCGTGTGTANNTTGATGGTGGGTATAATAGATTCGGCCGAGCCGAATATAACATTCGCACTTGTTTTTAGACTCGTTTTAATTAGTTCTTATAGCTTGGCGGGCTTAATATTGCCCCTAAATTTCCTTTAAGTTATTCGCCAGATACCTTTTAAAATTTGGAATAATATTGCTGAAAGAATCATATAAATATAAAATTCCTTTAAAAAGTTATAGTCATCTGCAATTGGAACTTTAAAAAAAAAAATTCATATTATTTACTGATAAAATTTGTTTTTTGTTCTGAGCTTTATCCTTTTCTCTTTTTTTTAATGCCTCCAAAATAAATCTTAATGCAAATACATTTAAAGTACATCCGGAGGAGTTTGGACCAAAAGTTTGCCCACAAGCCCTAACCAATATTTTGTCAATTTGGAAACTTTTTTAATTCTTATTTTTGTTCTCAAGTTGCAAAATTGGGATTGATTTAAAATTATTACAAGTACATAGCTCTGTATGTAAGGTAATCTCTCAAAAAGTATTTTTTGGCTAAAGCCCCCAATAACAACAGGGTGACTATTTCAATGAAAAAATTCATTTTTTTATAACGTTTTATAAGGATTGGGATTTTGGGTATTTTCATGTAAAATTTTTAAATATTTTATAATTTTATGATATTAAAATAAGATTATACATATTATACTGAAGTTTCAATAAAATATCAATATTCGTTTAAATATTATTAAATTTTAAATATTAATTTTATTAAAAAAAAAAATCAGCAAAAATGCTAAATTTTAAGACTTTTGTGAAATTCCACTATAAATTTACATTCCATTAACTTTTCATTCACAAATTATCAATCTCTTTATTCTAACGTTATCTTATATTTCAAATTCGTGAAAAAAATGTATACTTTTGCTTAAAACTTAATAGAAACCAAATTAAGCCATTTTTCATACATTTATACGCAAAGGTATGATATAAGATACAAACAAAAACTAAAATGCAAGAAAAACAATATTATTTGTACACCTCCAAATCAACTCGAAAACATCTCGTCTCTGATCACATGAAGTTTTATTGAAATATTTTTAAGGATTCAAACAGAATTTTTTCGAAAAAAAAAATAATTGATTTGGAACCACTGTACACTTTTATTTTTTCTTGGAATAATTAAGATGATTTTTTGTTTGTTTCGTATAATGTTATGGAACAAAAACATACACACAAAATAATAGTTTATATGAAACTATTATTATGCTCAATCATCTAAATATATGTACATTAGATTACCCATAAAATGTATGTAATCCATATGACAACTTTTACAATTTTTGGTTAATCGGCAACACCTAAACTTCCAGTAACTATTTAATATACTATCTGAAATGATTCAAAATTTAATGCTACACCCTTCATTTAGTACCAATATTTATATAACAAGTGTTATACACCTCATATTCAGATTATGGTCTATCTACGACAATATATTAAGCAAATGTGATAAAACTTATCGATTTA
>MINK01173857.1:308-12906 GCA_001735545.1 Phormia regina | reverse complement strand
AAATTTTTTCTCTGCGTTACAATATTTGCACAAACACATAATACCCCAACCACTTTTGGTGGCGTAGGGTATAACAACAGCATGTTACTAACATAGCATAGTTATAAAGTACTCGCATATCTACAAAAACAACAATTCCTTGTATTTTGTCAGTGTAAATAGGAGAGGAATAGTAAAATACTCACGAAAAAATTACATAGGGATACAAAAACAATTTGACAGTAGCGCGAGGTATATCGATGAAAAAATTGTAAAACAGCTGTTCTTACGAGTATACTTTCTAATTATACTATGGTTACTAATTTGAAAGCAGCAAAATATTTTCAGCTGATTTCATACTGTTACCTGTTATTATTGTGCCATGGCTGTATGTTTACTGTTCAGCCGGCTAATAACCGATTTTGAGCCGTCAGCTACCACTACTACTGTTGTCGCCGACGTTAAAATTTGATCGGCCCGGTTAAGTACCCGGCAATCGAACGTGCATTCGTCAGATTGTTCTGGTCGTCTGGGAGTTTAAAGTGTTTTTTATTTTGTTGAGAGGTTAAATTATTTTGCTGCACGTTTTAAATCGTGTAACGTGAAAGTTGAAATAAAGAATCCCAACAATTAAAAAAACTACAAAAAAAATCATTATAAATATCTTTGATTTTGCAAAACACACACAAGCAGTGTAAGTAAAACAATCATAGTGAAAAAAATATCGAAATTTATGTGAAGTTATTCTCCAAAATGATTACATAAGATTGTCATAAAATAAGTAAGAAATGTTTTTGGAAGGGATAATTTTCTAGAAATTTCATCATAATTTCCACTATTTAATAAGATCTAAAATGTTTTATATTTTTTGTTAAAATGATCCATATGTTAAATCAATTTTTTTTCTTAAAAATTTTCATAAAAAAAGAATGAAATTCACCGGCTAAAGTGATTACGAAAAAAAAGAAACAATGTGAAGAGTGTATAGTGAGTGATAAAAAAAAAAATAGAATATTTGACTGAAGAAATAATGTGGCTGCCATGTGTTTTTCATGTTTTTTTCTTTTTGTGTTTTAATTAAACCGTAGATAACCAGCATTTGAATAATATTTAATTGTATTAAAATTTCAATTCTTGTGGTTATATAAACACAATATTAATCTTCGAAATTGTCATAAGTGATCAATTCCTTTCATACGAATATGACTTGCACATTGAACTAATTTCAATATCTGTGGATGTGTGCGTGTGTATTTGCTTGGAAATCAATAATTATTTAAATTAAATTTACATAAAAGCTCGCACTTTTGTCATCTTAATATTTATAATACATTGTACATGAACTGAAAAGTAATCACTTGTGTTATCTTATATTGTTGATACATACACACACACACACACACACACATAATTTGTTTAAAGATTCTCGAAAATACTTTATATTACATTAACAGACCCTTGATACATTGAAATCATTTTTGATAATATATATACCTATGTACACAACACATATTTATGCGTTTCATTAATCTCCAAAAAAATTATACATTTGACAGAGTATTCCATCTTGAGGGAGCAGTAATTCATACGAATTAGTGAAGATAATACAAGAGATTTTTCAATCCACTTAAATTTGAACAGGTCATAATAAATTCATTTTTATATTTTGTTCAAATTTTAAAATTTGTAGTTAAGTGCATTTATAGTCATGCAGACTTCTTAATTCTTTAGAAGTTTACAAAAATAGAGTGCATTATTGTTGGGACACTTACAGCCATGTATTGCATGTTTGATAAAGGTTTACTTATTTTTTGTATGTGAATTTCCATAACAAAAAGTTAGTAAAATGTAATACATAGATAATTCTATAATTTATAAACTAAAATTTTATTATTCGATGAATAGTGATTTTACACTTTGGTATTTTTTTTTTCTTTTGCCATTTCAGATGTTCCGCCTTCCAGTTACACTTGCCCGTTCCTCCATTGCCCGCCAATTGGCTGTGCGTGGTTATGCAAAGGATGTTAAATTCGGTCCAGAAGTCCGTGCTATGATGTTGCAAGGTGTCGATGTTCTTGCCGATGCTGTTGCTGTAACAATGGGCCCTAAGGGCCGCAATGTCATAATTGAACAATCGTGGGGCTCTCCCAAAATTACCAAGGACGGTGTCACCGTTGCCAAGTCAATTGAATTGAAGGATAAATTCCAAAATATTGGTGCTAAATTGGTTCAAGATGTTGCCAACAACACCAACGAAGAGGCCGGTGATGGTACCACCACCGCTACTGTTTTGGCTCGTGCTATTGCCAAGGAAGGTTTTGAAAAGATTTCCAAGGGTGCTAATCCCGTCGAAATCCGTCGTGGTGTTATGGTCGCTGTCGAAACAGTCAAGGATCACTTGAAGGCTATGTCTCGTCCAGTCAACACTCCCGAAGAAATTGCTCAAGTAGCCACTATTTCTGCCAACGGTGACAAGGCTATTGGTGATTTGATCAGTGAAGCCATGAAGAAAGTTGGTCGTGATGGTGTCATTACCGTTAAGGATGGCAAGACCTTGAACGATGAATTGGAAGTTATTGAAGGTATGAAATTCGACAGAGGTTACATCTCCCCCTACTTCATCAACTCATCCAAGGGCGCCAAGGTTGAATTCCAAGATGCCTTGTTGCTTTTGTCCGAAAAGAAAATCTCCTCTGTCCAAAGTATCATTCCCGCTCTCGAATTGGCCAATCAACAACGCAAACCTTTGGTCATTATTGCTGAAGATATCGACGGCGAAGCTTTGAGCACTTTGGTTGTCAACCGTTTGAAGATTGGCCTCCAAGTTGCTGCTGTTAAGGCTCCCGGTTTTGGTGACAACCGTAAATCAACCCTAACTGATATGGCCATTGCTTCCGGTGGTATTGTGTTCGGCGATGACGCCAATCTTGTCAAATTGGAAGATGTCACCGTCAATGACCTCGGCAAAGTAGGTGAAGTTGTTATTACCAAGGACGATACTTTGTTGTTGAAGGGCAAGGGAAAGAAAGAAGACATCGAACGTCGCGTTACCCAAATCAAGGATCAAATCGCTGAGACCACATCTGAATACGAAAAGGAGAAATTGCAAGAGCGTTTGGCTCGTTTGGCCTCCGGCGTTGCTTTGTTGCGTGTCGGTGGCTCCAGTGAAGTTGAAGTGAACGAAAAGAAAGACCGCGTACATGACGCTCTCAATGCTACCCGCGCTGCTGTTGAAGAAGGTATTGTTCCCGGTGGTGGCACCGCCCTCTTGCGCTGCATTGCCAAATTGGAAGGTCTCAAGGGTCAAAACGAGGATCAAAATATGGGTATTGAAATTGTTCGTCGTGCTCTTCGCATGCCATGCATGACCATTGCCAAGAACGCTGGCGTCGACGGTGCCATGGTTGTTGCTAAAGTTGAAAGCAAAGAAGGTGACTGGGGTTACGATGCATTGAAGGGTGAATACGGCAACCTCATCGAAAAGGGTATCATCGATCCCACTAAGGTATGAAAAATAATAAATGATTGATTGTATTTTAACTTGACCGTACAAGTTGACCATATGAATTTTTGTTGTATTATTTGCAGGTTGTACGCACTGCTATTACTGATGCCTCCGGTGTTGCTTCCCTTTTGACAACAGCTGAAGCTGTTGTTACTGAATTGCCAAAGGAAGATGGTCCTGGTATGCCTGGTATGGGTGGTATGGGCGGTATGGGAGGAATGGGCGGTATGGGTGGCATGATGTAAATTAATGTTGCAAATACTGTGTTTGTTAGCTCTTCATTCGTTTAACTTTAATCTTACTTTAAATTTTAAATAATTTTAATGTTTAAATCATTATAATCTTAAAAATACCACACATACCACATACGAGTACATGCATACAAATTTATATAATTATTAATTAATTCCTATAATTATTTTCTTCTTTTTTATAATTTCTATTTTTTTTACATGTTATATATGTAAATTAAAATAAATTTAAAATACATATGCAGATTAATTATTCTTGTTAGTTGTAAAATAAAAAAATATAATAGAAATTTATGAAATAAATCTGATTTTTGTTAAAAACAAATTTAGTTTTTTTTTTTTTTTATTGTATTATTCCTTTTTGGAAAAGGGAAATATGTACTTTTTTGGGGTTTCACAGATTTTTTTTATATTTCTTTCTGCCAAAGGGACAATAGTGAAAATAGAAAGATTTTTTTTATTAAATTAATTGACAAACATTTAATTATAATTTGCACATATTTAATAAACAATCAATTCAAAGAAGAGCCTTTAAATGAAGCTATAAAATTATGTTTTTGGGAAAGGCGCTACGGAATGAAAAACTTATATATTTTAGTTAAGACTAAGGGGTAGAAAGCCAAGATTTAGTCTGACTAGAATTTCTGACTGGAATTTATTTGTGTTTTATTTTTCTTACAATTTCTGATTTTTTTGTAATGAGCCAGAACATCCATCTTCTAATATGTTGTATAAATTGCTAGAATATGCCCTAAAACAAGTCAGAAAATATAGTCGATCAAGACCGACCATATGAAACCCTATACTGTTCCGATCACATACATTTGTTTTTATTAAAATAATCCTTATGAGTAAAACATTAGTATAACACTAACAGTTGTGCAAGAAATGTGATTAAAATGATTTTCGGGAGAGGTATTTATGCGGGAGACCGATCTTAATGAAATGTGGCATACGGACTTTCGAAAGCCATCGTCCTTGTGTTGTAAAAAATATACAGTGTTGGAAAAAATAATAAGGCCTACCCTTACTTTCGCAAACAGTAAGTTTTTTTTTTGATCCTGTTCTCTAAAAAACGGAATTTTATTATTTGTTTACGTTATCTCTTTAATTTTATATTTATTTGCGAAAAAAAAAATCAGTTGTCATTTCAATTGGAAAAAATAATAAGGACGCACTACAAAAAATTACCATTAGTCAATAAAAAATAATATTTTTAACAATAACATATTAAAAATCCGCAAAGCCAAGTTTATGTGATTAATTTAATCATATTGGTTTCGTGTTTACGATTTGTGACTTCGGTAAAAGGTGGTGTTCATTGTACTAAATCTGAAAAAAATGTTATGTTATTACCATTGATTCGAAAAAGGTCATGAAACTAGAGGTATAAAGCGTAAAACATGATCCTGCATGATTTACCTTTTAACCAACGTTTAGTTCGACTTTCCAAAAATAACCCCTTTGTCATCAAGTTACCTTAAAAATGAATTGTGTGTATCAGTGACAATAAGAAATAGACTGCAGGAAGCCAGATTAATTGGACGCAATCAGAGTAAAGTACCATTGTTGAGCAAGAAAAACATACAAAAAAGGTTGAAATTTGCCAGGTATCGACCTTTGCCTGGAATTGCGTTTCCATTTGCTGAGGATGAAATGCTACAAAAATAGGAATACATGGAGGAAAATGATCGCAAGCATTCCGTTAGAAGCGTCAAAACAGTTGCCTGTAATGGAATGGACGTCCCAATCACCAGACTTAAACCCCATTAAGCATCTCTAGGGAAGTCCTTAAAAATAAAATTGTTTGCTTTAAATAAAAAAAAAAACAAGAGTTGTGGGAAAAAATTCAAGAAACCTGGTACTCAATTCCGCCCGAAGTATGTATATGTAAATCATGTGGGATCTATGAATCGCCGTTGTCAGGAGATTATAAAAATGAAGGGATCTTCAACTAAGTATTTAAAAATGAAAAATTAAACATTTTTTTCCCAAAACATAAAGTTCTCCTATTATTTATTCCAGGCATTTGAAAATATATATTTTCCTTATTTTTGTTTTATATGAAAAAATATTTGAAGTTATTTAATTTTATGTATATACTTTTTAATATTTATGGAATAGTAAATAAAATAGTAAGAATCGAAATTTATTATTATTATTATTATTATTTTTTCTTTCTAAAATTTATTAACAAAGAGAAACTATAAAATACACATAAGAATTAAAACTACATGGAGTTTGCCAACAATTGTGCAGCAATAACTTCAGCATCATTTAATGTTAATTTTGAGGTAACTTTAGATTTCTTTGCCACAGGTTCTTCAAAATCTTTTTCATCCTCACTAGAACTTTCATCACTTTGTTCTTGTTTTTGACGTTTAAAACTGGAATCGCTTTCAGCATTATCCGACTCTGAGTCAGAATTAGAAGACTTTTTATAAACTTTATTTGGGTCAGGCAGCCATGACAAATCCACAGAGCCATCATCGCTATCAGTTCCATCATAATCATCTCCAGCATTACTGTCTTCATCCTCGACACCATCATTTTTACTTTCGTCACGTTTTTTGAGTTTCTCTTTGAGCGCTTTATGTCTCTGTTTTACAAGTTCTCTAAATCGTTGTTTGTCATATTTATCCTCTTCTTGCAACAGTTGTTTTGCCATCTCAATGTCAATGCCTCCCGTTGGCAATTCTTTGCTCTCATATTGCTTGGCCAATTCGGATTGTAATTGTTTGCGAGGATCTATGATTTCGCGCCCCTCCTCGTCGAATTTAACTTTTTCATTCATTTGCAGTTTTTTCTTTAGGACCTTCTTTGCCAATGCAGCTTTTGTGACGAGTTTTTCTTTTTTCCTTAGCACAGGCGGTGGTAATTCTTCATCTCCATCGAGGACAGCATAATTTTTGTTTTGTTGATTATCCGTTATTTCATGGTTAGCCCTCTTGATTTTAATAAAGTCATCATCATCCTCATCTGAGTCATTATCACTATCGGAAGCTTTAAAAAGAATACCATCTTCTTTAACATTATGTTTCGACAATTTCTTTTGACCATTTTTAACTTCATTATCTGAATCTTCGTCAGAGTTGCTATGACTTTCTTTGTTCTTATCAACACCGATTTGCTTTTTCAAGTAACGATCTAAGAAGCGCACTCGTGGCGTAACTACTAGACCTAATGATTTGGCATATGCATCAAAATTTAAGGCCATAACATTGAATACTTTTTTGTTTTTCATGAGAAACACAGATTTTATATACGCCACAAAAGCACGTTGTGCAGAAGCTTTTAATTCGGGATTCTGTGCAAGAAATGCTTCAATTTTAGCGCGAGGCGAAAATAGTTTTTTTGGATCAATTTGTATTTTTCTTATGGTAAGAAATTTACGATTTAATTCTTCAATCATGCCTTCCTCCTCTGAGGGCATCAAAACTAAAAGGCACTCACCACGCGCCTTATTACGAGCAGATCGACCAGCGCGATGAATGTATTGGGTGACATCTTCAGGACAGTCGAGCTGAACAACCCAATTAACCGAGGGAAAGTCTAGACCACGTGATGCTATATCCGTCGCAAACAACACAACATTGCTCTTTTTAACGAAATCATTATAAATAGCGATTCTTCGATCCTGGTGGAGTGTTCCGTATAATGCCAACAGACTGGTACCCGGCCTTAATTTGCAAAATATTTCATAAATATATTTGACTTGTTTGCAACTAGAAAGAAAAACAATGATCTTCTGTTTTAAATGATTTTTGATAAATGACCACAACATGGTTATTTTATCCTCTAGTTCGACAACAACATAATTTTGTTGCAGTAGGTCGGGCACCACCCGTATAGCATTTTTTCCCACTTCCACACTTTGTGGTTGTCCAATATATACAGGATCTTTTAGATTAAGCCTAGCCAAGTCTTTAACTGAACTAGTCTGAGTAGCAGAAAACAGTAATGTTTGCCTATCGGGTGGGAAATTTTCAATAATGGCATTTAACGTCTGCTCAAAACCCATATCAAGACATCGATCAGCTTCATCTAACACTAACATTTCCATAGTCGATGCATTGAACAGGGGGTTTTCATCCATATGCTGAAGCAAACGTCCCGGTGTACATATTAGTATATTACATTGGTCCATACGACTACGCTCAAACTTAAGATTCTTTCCGCCGATAATAAGACCTGCAGAAAAATCATGATACTTTCCGATTTTTTTCAACGTTTCGAATATCTGATAAGCCAATTCTCTTGTTGGCGATATAATTATAGCGGCTACACCATCCGTTCTTGTCCATTTTGCCATATAAAGATGTTCCAATACCTGACCATAAATAAATTCGCATTATATACAAATAGTTTTATAACAAAATGTTCCAAACTTCTTCACTTACTGGTATAAGAAAAGCTAAAGTTTTACCACTTCCAGTGATAGCAGCACCTAAAACATCTTTGCCCTGCAAAGCCGGGCCAATACTCTCACGTTGTATGTCTGTGGGTTGTGTGAATTTTGCGTCGTTTAGACCTTTAATGGTCTTTTGTGACAAGGGGAAGTCTTGAAACCGTTTAATTACATCTTTTTCACAAGATATTGTCTCATATTGTGAACGTAATTGTTGAATTTCCTCATCTAAACGATTTTTTGAAGATTTCGGTTTTTGAAACGCACGTTTTTGCTTCATGTTGTGAATGAATATGAGAAAGAAACTGAAAAGAAAATTGAAGGGTTGTATTAAATAGTACTATAGGAGAATTTTTAACCCTTGGATGTGGAATAATTTTTAAAAGTGCATAATTTTAATGCGATTTTAAAGTGGCCCCACATCTCCAAAAACAATTGTTTACATTTTGTTAAAAAACAATTTTTTTTTCAACTGCAACTTTCAGCTGCAGTTATATGTAATGGAACCAAATTAGTACGCTAAACTTATAAAAATAAACGAAATAAAATTTATATATATTCAATCAACTGATAAAGTTTTCGCTCGCTCGCTCCTATGACTGAATGTTTAATTGATGATATTGAGGCTAAAGCTGAGTATTTTAAAAATTTTAATTAACCAAGGACGGAAAATTATCACCGGATCAAAGTGTTAAATACAGAAATGTAATCATCAGAACAGGTTCTATCGAAATCTGGAATGATTTTTATTCCTTTGATTTTTATTAGTTTTGATTTATATTTTTTGCTCAAGTTTTAATGATTATTTATGGATTTTATTTTTTTGTTCACAGTATAAAACTTAACACGAAAAATGAAACTATTACGCAATTTTTTATTAAAAAAAGATAAATTTTTCATCAAATTTTTTTAACAATTAAAATGGTAGATCTTGTGAAATTTTTAAATTGTGTTTGGATTTTTAAACTGTTATATTTCTGATCCAGAAAGAGTTATGTTATTTAAACCTTATGATTTGAACATTTTTAATGTTCAAAATCCGATTGCTGTCCGTTTTGACATGGAATTACTCATTTCAAAACACTAGAAGTACAATAAAGAAATACAAAATATATTATAAATCCTTTAGAAAAAACATGTAAATTATGTTTAAATAAACGGTCATTGTCTTTCCTTACATCAAAGGGGACGTGGACCCATATTTGGGAACCAATGTGCTTTATAATACTGATTTTAAGCCGCCGCCACTTTTAGAAAATTGGTTGCCGTCATTAAAACTGTATGGAACGGTCTCTGGTTCGTGACCTCATCGGAGATCTGCGCCGACCGGTTTTAAGCCGGCAGAGCCAACTGCCGGAGATTTTTCAGGAACCGCCGCTGCTGCGAAAATTTTGGATTAAACATGACACAGATACAATCGCCGATTTTAGACAAGCTTGACAAATTGAAATCATTAGTAAATTTATTATATTTTTGAAATTTAAAATTTTAATAATAATATATTTTTTTTAGATTTTTTTTTTCATAAATTGTCTTATAATGTCGGCGACATTTTTAGCAGTGATGCTGTTTCATAAATTTCTGCCGCAGGATATTAAACTTTAAAGGTACTTTCAGTTTAAAAAGAAATTTATAATTAGCTCTAAAGTAATTAGATGTATTATTTTAGGAATATATGGCAAAAACGTATAATTCAAATGGCAATGAGCTTTTTATTTTCAAACATTTGTTAAAATTTAAAATACATTGTGAAACTTGTTTATGAATTTTACCAAATTCAAAAATCAAATTATATTTAAAAGTACGACTTGATCTGTGTGCACTAGTTTTTCATAGACGCCAGGCATTATTTAAGGCTTACTGACATGGGTAAATCGACTCGGAATTTGATTATGAGGCGATTGATATATTTCATCTTGCAGACGAAAATTGTCTTCAAGATATCTTGACTTTAATTGTTTATCCGCTCAATAATTTATATTAAATAAAGAGTTAGAAATATTTAAGCTTCTTGTCACAAAAAACTGAAAATGAATTGTTTATTCAATATATCAACTTTTACGTTTATTTAAGATAATAAAAAATTGACTGCCTGTTTCTCTAAATGCGAACGAAGGTTTGGTTCGAATAAATGTATTGAAAACAACAATCAATTTTAAAATTATAATAATAATTGATATAAAAGTATACTTACTTATCGCTGTGGAAGTTTTTAATTGTTTTTCTTTTAGAGAATACTTTTTAATTATGTTCAAACAAACGGTCTTCGGATCCTCATGTATTTAAGATGACTTGGACGTACATTTGTCAACCAATGTGCTTCACAAGACAATGCGAATATAATGCAATGGAATATAAAAAGTTATGTTCACATATCAGCCGATTTTGAGCCGCCGCCAACAATTTTTTAAAAAGCCGCCGCCGCCATTAAAATCGTTCGACACAGGTCTCTGGACCTTATCCACTAAAAGTGCATATTTTCGATACAATATTTGTCAAAATACCTAGAAAAAAACTGCAAACTAAAAATCAATGAACATATTTTTGTTAAATCAGTGAAAAACTATAAAATAAAGTGCATAAATTTAAAATAAAATAAAAAAACCAAGTGTTGACTTGAGTTTTTATCTTTTACTAGTCAAATGTAAAAAAGCAGAGAAAAACTCCCTCTTATTGTATTCTTTGTTTTCTTTATTTTTGTGCATGTGTTGACAATATTTTAAAGAAAAAATATCTATTGAAACAGGTGGGTGCTTAATTATTAGAGCAAAAATATGTTTATTTGTATTACTAAATGCATCAGTAGATTTATTTACCATAATGAAGGTATTAAATATTTATGAATAAAAATGCAATTGATGTCTCATCGTTATTTTATTTTTATTATTGTTGGCATTTTTTTTATTTAGTCTCTTTAGTTTTGGTATTTCTACTATAGAGAAAAAAAGAAAAAGTCAGCTGTTTGTTTTATTTTAGATTTTGTAAATTTGTATCTACCAAAATGTATCTGCTTACTTCGTTTGCTTAAACCTATATTTTTTTGGATGTGAAAATAGTAACAAGATTTTTGTTAAAAATGATTCATTTCAGTTATTAGTTTTTAAACGTAAATGTTCTATGGAGTAAATACAAAAACAATATTGAATCATTCAGAGTGTGAAGATTTTTTATTTTCATTTATTAATAATATAAATATTTACATATTGAAAGGTAGAAAGAGAGACTTTGGAGATGAGATCAGCTATAGGGTTACCAACTGTTTGCGTTTATCTTATCAAATCAGATTGTTATGTTCGTTTATCAAAAAAATTGTAATGTGTATTAAAAATTTTTATTGAATTTACGTTCAGAGTTTGAAAATTGAATGATTACTTTGTAAACGGAATATTATGAAATTTAAAATAAAATTAAAGGAGGCTTTAGATGTTCAAAAATATCTAGCAATAAATTTGTCGACTAAAAAAACTCGTTAAGATATGTTTGATGATATGACTAATGTTCCATATTTATTTTCTAAGTTTCGCAAACATTTTTATATAAATAAATTATTACCAAATGTTTTTATTTCATATGAAACCCAATATTTTAATTTTTAAATCATACGACTTGTGCTTAGACCTATCACCAAGCCAAACTAAATATCAACAATTTTTGATTTTCTTCAAACAATCGTACGACAGTCGTATTTAGTCATCAATCGTCAAATAAATTCGATCGTCTAAAGGCGCCTAAAAAGTACCCAATAAGCACACAAATTTTAAAAAAATCAAGCCTTGGAAAATTTTGCTGGAGTCCGATATGAATTCAAATATTAAAATATTTTAAACATGAAAAATAATTTAAAAAAATTAAATTTTTCAAGTAAAATNNTTGACTGGAAATTTAAATTTCCTTTTACGGAGAATGTATTGAATTAATATGTGATACTGTCTGAAATTCAATGCTTGGTACTGGATGCGGCTTGAAATACATATTAGGTATCAACTTGAATTTCAGTAAATGCTTATTGGGTCTGCAAATTTCTTTAATAATAATAGTAAATAATTAATAATAAATTAATAATAAATAATATAAATAATATAATATAGTAATAAAACAATAAAATTTTCCAAATTTAAAAAAAAAAAAAACGTTTTTTTTTTTCTGAAACTTTATTCTCATAACTTACCAGACCGACTTATAATTTTAAATCGCCTTAAAACCCAATTCAACAAATGAATTAAATACATTTAACGAGAGAGATCAAATTCATGTTTGGACATCAATGCAAAATATGTAAAAATACAAAATAAAACCGATTCAAATTTTAGTGGAGACGTAGATCTCTTTTTATTTGCAATCAATTATTACCTCGTATAATGAAATCCTCTTGAAAGTTTTATATAAATAATAAGTAGATTGCACGTCGTGATTTAATCGAAGATAATACAGAGAGTGATAAAAACTATTAGTTTG
>MINK01173856.1:0-15274 GCA_001735545.1 Phormia regina | reverse complement strand
ATTGACTTGTCAAAATGTATGGAAAACAACAAATAAATTTGAAAATTATTTGTTGTTTTTCATATATTTTGACGAGACAAATTTTCCGTTTGTCTTATAAAAACAGGGCATAAATCTCCAAAATTAGTGACCGTATTGAAAAGTAATGAATGTTTTGAAATGATTTTTGAATTAAATTACACAATTTGTTTTCATGATATGTTGAAAGTGGATTACAAGATTATTCCTTATAAAAACCGGAAATTAATGTTGTTTTTAACGTTTAAAGATATCTCCCATTAAGTGTAAAATAAAACATAATTTTAAATCTTTAAATACTATTCCTAAACATATTTAAACATTTGAAGTTAATCATGACATTTAAGACTTTTCCAACATTCACATTTTATGTTAAGACTATAATTAATATTCATAAATACACATGAATAAAGCACGAAAGGAGCACAACCATACTCAAAAGAAAAAAGAAACTGACACCAGACTAAACAACGTTAACGGGAGAAAGAAAGAAAAAAGGAAAAAACCTCCATCTAACAAATAAATCTTGTTGCTTGTAAGAAAGAAAAACGCAAAAAAAAACATCTTGTTTTACCAACAGAATCATCAGTAATGTACAACACTATCAAAAACACTGGTATTGCATATACTAAATGAAGGATACTCATATTTGTAGCATGAGGAGACAACAGAACAACAAATTACCAAGTCACAGATAACAACAACACAGCATACTACTACAAAAACAAACACTAAGAAACAACAAAATATTTTACAGTTGCACACAAAAAGTAAATAGAGAATATAACTCTAAGGAAGAACATAAGGAACAAAGAAATAAAAAAAAAACAATAAAAAACAAGCAAAGTGTCAAATAAGCTTAAAAACAAAAACAATAAGACAGGAAGCAACCAAAGAAATGTAAAAGGAAAGCAATGACACCAAAAAGAAATGAAGCCAAAAGGACTGCAGCTAATGTTTTATTCTACTCTTTTTTAAAAGTAACAACAATAACAAAAACAATGCTATTTTTCTTAGCATTGAATTCTAAAATCAAGAAATGCATTAAGTTGAAATCATTCTCATTTTACTAAACTTGAAATTTAAATGAATTAAAAGAAATGAACAAAAACAAAAACATTACAAAGATCACAAAAAGTCAGCAAAAAAAAAATTATTAAGTGCAATTTAAAGTTTAATGAAAATTAAGAGATTTTCATTAAAAGCTAAAAAATAAGTTTCAAGAGGGCAAAACTCACAAAAGAAAATATATTTTATAGAATGAATAAGTAAAACGGAGCTCATACATACATACATACATACATACATATAAACTTGAGAAAATCTTTCTCATAACTTTTATAGTTTTCAGGTTAAAAACCATAAAGAAATTCACATAATACGTAAAATCTTTAAAGAAGTTTTTTTCTTTATTTTTTTTTTTAACAAAATCAATTAAGCCAATTATAAAGATTGAACAAGGGAACAACAAAATTAAAGATAAAACATTCGTAGCATACTTTCAGGTGTAAATGTTGAAATGAAGATTAAAAGCACAGATGTACAGTGCTTTGAGCACATACAACGATCGGACAAAAATAGAAGGAGTTGTCGTAGCAAATTTATATACATATTTCTTTAGGCTTAGAATGAATAAATACAAAGTTTTGAAAAATTGGCGCAAGGACATGCCTACCTTCCATATATCCTAAAGTTAAAAAACAAAATTTTTTCTAAAATACTGGTCTGACCTTTGTACCAGCCATGAAAAATTTATTATTTATAAGTCTTTAAAATTATTTTTTAATCGGAGCAAGGACACTCCCAACTCCCATATATCCTGAAACTAAGAAACGAATTTACTGAGTGAATACTAGACAGAATTCTATCAAAATTTGTGGTTATAATGAGATATATAGAACACCCTCCCATATGTCCAAAAATGAGAAAACGCATTTCTGGCTAACACACAGAAGAAAGTATCACAGAAAAATGAAAATTTGCACACATACAGTGGTTGGCAATACAATGGAAATAGTAAACATATATGGCAAAATCCTAAAGCATTTAAAAAACAATATATATTTTTTTTGGTAATACATTTGTATATACTTATACTAAAATAAACTAGCAACAAATTAAGAACTTATTAAAATCTGATAATAAAAATTATTCAGTATTGCGGTATTGACAAAACAATGGAAACTTTTAAACTTCTGTAATAAAGAAGATTAAATCAAAAAGAATATTAATAAAATCGATGTAAAAGGCATCATGTTTTACAGTTATTTCAATATTTGTTTTATTCTGATAATTATTCATAATTTGTTTTTGTAATTTTTACGTATAATAATTGATTATAATCCACGCAAATAGTTAACGAAAATGGGCTAAAGTCAAAATTTCTGAAGATTTAAAATTTAATTTATAAATTTTTTTAGTGTTGGTTTAGAACAAAAAACTATCTGTGATAAATATTCAATTAATAAGTCAACAGTTTCGAAAATTGAAAAAAAAAATCGTGAGACAGGTACTGTGAAAACTCAACATCTTGGATGAAGACCTTGGTAAAACTACACAAAGACAGAATAATCTTATAGCAAAAGAGTTTAAGAAATGCCCAAAAATTACTAATCGGTAGGTAGTCAACAATCTAAAATTGGATATTAGTACTTGAACAGTTAGCCGGAGGGCAAAAGAGGCTGGTCTCGGCTGTTATTGTCCTGTGAAAAAACTTCTTATTTCTAAAAAGAATCGCTCAGCTCGAATTCAATTTCCAGGAGCATTATTTAAATTGACAAGACGTTCATGGCAATACGTTCCTATTTGTCCGGTATTGAGTCCACATTTACATTTAGAGGCAGCTATGCGGAGAAGCATTTGTAAGACGAACAAAGGAAAAGATTGGACCCAAAATATTCACTAACAAGGACAGCGTTAAGTTTGCGGTGGTGGCCAATATTTATGGGGGATGTTTTTCAGTGCCAAGGAATGGCGTTCCAATTCACTTTTCTAATAAAATCGAGTACTATGAACTGCTGCATTATGGACACAGCAAGACCAAAAATCTTGAAACGTACTGTAATGTATTACATACGTGCCGGAAAATATGCCAGTTACCAAACATTTATCTTAATTAAAATAGAAAAGTCCATCTACCAGAAATTTTAACAACTAGTTTGACAATGACACATCTTCTCTATCCCTGGGGTACAACAAATACACAGCAGCTTCCTACCGGATCTCCTAAAATCATATACAACAACACATACCAATAGACTTATTAAAAAATTGTAAAATGTAAATTTTTTAAATTTAATTACTTTTAAAAAAGAAAGGACGAAGGCCTCAGTAGCCAGTTCCTTATATATTGATATGTGAATTCATTTACTATTAATAAATAAATAAATAAATAAATAAATAAATAAATAAATAAATAAATAAAAAATTAAATGCTTCTATTTTAAAACTATAATTTAATTTCTTTTAATTTAAATTTATAAATATAAGTTAAATTAAGTAATATACTTAAAAGTTTCCACTTACAATTTAATGAGATTAATAATTTCATTTAATGAATTTGTTCATTGTTTTAAAATACTAATAAATTTAATTAATGAATTTGTAAATTGAATTTTAATATTGATGTCTTGAAATACATTCTTCAATGAATCTGTACATTGTATTCAAAATAGTGAACAATTTCATTAACATAATAAACTTTTTCATTGTATTTATGTAGCTTTTTAGTTCAGTGTAGAAATACATCATTTGATATTCAACCCAAAATTAAAAACCAAAAACCCTAAGAGTCAAAAATACTTGAAATAATATAAATCAAATTATTATTTCACTTTTGTTTATTCTTTATAAAAAAATAGTGAAAATATTTAATGAGTTTATTAAATACAAACCGTTGCTATTTGGTTTTCTTTTATTATAAATATTTCTATTTATGGATAAATAATTCTAGGTGTTGCTTTAATGTTTCTATATAATGAACACTATTTTCTTTTTCTATTTGTTTTTTTTTTTTTACTTTCCCAATATTGTCAACAACTCCGGCAAAATTACCTTGTTGTGACCGTATTATTATTAGCATAGAATATTAACCTAGGAACGTGTAACCTTGAAATCACATGACAACAATTTGTTGGTCTACACGTTTATTTATTAAGGAGCAATTTTAAAAATGATAAAAATTTATTACCAATTAAGTAAGTAATGGTATGAAAAAAATATAATAGAATATTAACAATAAATATTTTCTTTGAATTTTTAGTTTAATTAAAATGTAATTATATTTATTTAAGTCTTTTGAAATAACACGCTTATACACACACACAATTGTTAAAAGATTTTATAAGGGGTGTTAGTTAATCAAAACAATTAATTTAATTAATTAATTATTCCATTGATTTTGGACACACGTTTATAGCTAAAAACAAAATGAGTTGTTGTGTAGAGTTTAGCATAACTTTTCCTAATAGGAATTAATTAATTAACTTGTTTATAAAAACACAATTTATTATAAGATTTTCTTTTTTTAATTTATTTATTAAATAAAATTTCCTTATAAATTTAACATAATCGATAGCTAAATTTCATAGTAAGATAGTTTAATGAATAGATATAGTTATAGATTATTACAATAGTTAATATAAGATTTAGAGAAATGTATTAAAATGCTAAGAGTTTTTAAAAAAAGCTTTAAACTAAAACTATTAAAGGAAAACTATTTAACTTTATTATATTGTTATTAATAAAATTGTTTAAAGGTTTTTTCTAAAGATTTATAACTAAAATATTTAGAGTTTTATAAAAATTATCTACATATTATCCAATAAACAGGATTTTTTTTAAACTACAGGCTGAAATTTAAGAAATTTAAAGCAATAGATTTAAAATTTATTTTTCATACAAACAATTAAACTAATATGGTCGTTGGTTGGCTATAGTATGGTTATGTATAAATATTATAAATTTTAAATTGGTGTTGTCTATATATTTAATATAAAAAAACAATTTTTTTGATTTTAGGAAGTTTTTTCTAAACTGCTAGATGTTTCATTTTCTTGTTTTGTAGCTATTTTATCCATGGCAGCAACAGCAGCTTCAGCTAGTTGGTGAGTGGCAGCATCATTTGATTTTAGGAAATATGTTATTAAATCTATGGGCAAAGGAAAAACTATTGTGGAATTTTTCTCTGCTGATATTTGACTTAAAGTCTAGAAGAGAAAAAAACAATAGGAATATTATATCACATTTAGATTTAATTTAACATAAAATATTCTTGCCAAACTCACTTGTAAATATCTTAATTGTAATGCTGCTGGTGAACCGCCTATAACCTCAGAAGCTTCACGTAATGCACGCGATGCTTTTTGTTCACCTTCAGCTGCTATAACTTTAGCTCTGGCTTCGCGTGCTGCTTCCGCCTCCGCTGCCATAGCTCTTTGTAATTGCACCGGTAGTCGTACATCTTTGCTAAAAAGTGTGAATAAATAAATAAATAAAATTTACTGCTTATTTGTATATATTATTTGCAACACTTAAGTTAAAGATTAAGAGATTATTTTCTTATTCGTTTTAAAATTTATTTGCTATAAAAAAAAGGAAACTATTACTTACATTTCAACACGCTCAACTTTAATGCCCCATGCATCAGTGGCTTCATCCAATTGTAGCTGGTAAATAAAATGAAATAGAAAATATATTTAAATTAAATATTTTTAAATAAAATAGAAGATAAAGTTATAAATTCAAAGAAGGAAATTTTGTTTTATACATCTGAGTGATTCCATGTCAAAGTGGAGAGCAATCGGATTGACCTCTGAAAGTGTTTCCGAAATTTCAGACTCATGTTTCTTTTCGGTTCAGAAATATGACGATTTAAAAAACGAAACTTTACAAATGGATACCAATTCAACTTCTTAAATATATATATGGTAGATCTTTAGTTGTCGATGCATATTAAAGACGATATATACATATCTTTTTATATCAAAAGGTCAAAGTTGAAGATAAAAAAATTAAAACTGTTATATCTCTAAAACTGGTATTTTTAAAATTCTAAAAAAAATAAATATTGACACAACTTTTTTCTATATTGATATAAAATTTCAAATTGGAGCCTTATTTAGTTTAGGAGTTATGGACAAAAATAAAATCCAATTATAAATTGATCCTAAGCTATAGAAAATATAAAAATGGGAGTTTTAAAAACAAGGACATTACCTTAAAAACTTTAATGAGTTACTTTAGATTAAAAGTTCAAAGGTCAAAATAAGAACATTATATGAGAAAAACGTGTCACTTTTATATGGAGTTGTCATTAGAGGTGGCTAATTAGTCCTTTAGGAGAGGAAACAGTATAGATCACAGGACTGGTCCAAAAGTACAGGTTCGATCTCGTTCAATATAATTAAAATTTGATAAAAATCTGGTCATTGTTTTACTTTTTTAACATTTCTTAATAATTTATGGTATTTAATTTATGTTTTTTTATAATATATCGTTAATGTCGATGGCTGCAACTCAGAAATCGAACCCATGCTCATCTAACGTATGTTACTTTATACTCTTCAATCTTTACTACTCAGGCACTGATTGTTATTTCTCGCGAGTTGCTAATTGAGCACTTAACAAGCTTGTTCAAAATTAACTCACAACTGTTAAATAGAGAGTGCGTTTGTGCTAACTAAATCTCAATTGGAACTTTGGTGACGTATTAGGTGTCAATTAGTTTTCAAAAAACAGATTCGTTACTGCAATTGGCACAAATTTCGTTCAGGGTAATTTCTTAAAGAAACCGTCATGATCATTAGTTAAAACGGTGGGCCCCGTCTATTTTTGGCTTCCAAGATTTCGTTATTGTACATGATTTTGTTTAAGAGATATCAGAAATTTGGAAATAAATCTTTAACTTCTGATCGGCTTCGTGGATTAGCATGAAATTTTGTACAGCCGTAGCGAAGGAGCCAACAATGTTATGCTTATGAAATTTTCGTGACTTATTTAAATTTAAAGTGGCGTTCGTTCTATAAAAAATTTTGATTTAAATTTTTTTTTTTTTTTTTCTTTATAACGAAAAATTGTGTCTGGAATATAATTTAGGTGTGCAGAATCATTTTTTTTTTCTGATTTTTTAAATTAAAGCAAAAAGTTTGTAAAAATATATATATATTTTTTTTTTTTTTAAGAAACTATAAATATTTTATGTGTAATAAAATCTTTATTAATAAAGATATTTTAACGAATGTAGATGCCATCATATAAAATGGAAAATTAAAAAACTTTAAGATTTTTGTAGCAGTATTTCCACAATTCCCAAAAAGAGGGGCCAAAATTCCAAAAATGTATTTTTTCATATTTTCAGCTATAAAATCCACATTTTTTCCGAAGTCCCTTAGATTTTGATTAAAAACTTTTAACAATATATTATAGATTCTTAAACTGCATTCCATTGGCAGATTCGGGAAAAAAACACATACAAATTCACTATTTTAGCAATTTTCAAATTCAAAATCGTTTATTTTTGGATTCGGTAAAAATATTTAATTTTTTTATTCAATAGATAATTTTATTGTTTAATTAGTTTAAAAAAATATATAAAATATATATTTGAAATCGGACGGGAAACAAACATTTGGTAAACGATTAAAATGTCAGAGGTAGCCTAATTTGAACCCCTTTAGCTCAGCCCCTGAGAGGTTTGTTGTATTGTCCTTCCAAACTAAACATTGTACACTCTTTTCATGTAAATCCAACTAGCCGGTCAGAAGTTGTAGATTTATTTCCAAAAATTTCAATTCTGCCCCATTGTGTATTGCAGGCATTCTTAGCTTTTATTTGATACACATATGGGATTGACATAATTTTGATAAATATTATATATTTTATTTAAAAGTACAAGTTTTGAAAATATGAAGTCCTTGTGAGAGAAAATTTGTGTACAATTTTTTTTACTGTTATATTTAAATGTCATTTTATATATAAATTTTTCCAGAAAATAACATAAATTTCTTAAAATTTCTAAAATATAAAATAAAAAACACTTTCCATTTTTTATTCTATCTTACCTGCATAGTGCCGGAAATTGTCATACGTTCACTTAGGATTTCATGTAAATGTCTGGTACCCATTGTATTACGTAATGTTGTTTGTGCCAACAGACGCGTTGAATGATGGGCATTTTCTACATTTGCTATAGAAACAGTTGCATTTGAGACACGATAATAGACAACAGCATCCACAGATACCGTAACGCTATCCTTAGTAAGGACCTGTTAACATAAAACAAAAATCAACAACATTTTTTTTTTTTTTGTAATATATTAAAGTTACAACAAATAATAAACAAGTAAGTAATACTTAATGCAGCATAAAAAAATATATAAAATAACAAAAGAGAAAAATAAAATCATGAATATGAATTTTAAATGAATAAATATAAATTTGTATATGTATGGGTGTATCTATATAAATATTTAATATAGTGTATAAACAAGAAATATGTACAAGTATTTACTTAAATAATATTCATACATACATACAAACATATACACATACATATAAAAAAAATAATACAATATACAGTTCAGTGAATAAATAATTCTTTTTGCTATTTTTATCTCACTTTGTACTCATGAAATCTGTAAAGGAAACTGATACATTATATTTTTGGCGTTTTTTTTTTTCATTTTGTTTATTTATTGTTGTTATAAGAGTATTAGGGGAAATCATCATTTATTATAGGTTTAACATTTATGCATTTTTATTTCGGATTTTTATTAATATTTTATCAAAGAGATTATTTATAAAATGAAAATGTCAATTAATTTGACTTTTTGAAGGAAAAAGTTATTGATAATGTACATACATACATCAAAACGTAGTATTATTTTGTATAAATATAGTTTAAAATGAAACATATTTGATTCATTTCAGTCCTTATTGTTATATCTAAGCTCCTGACAGTTACTGACATATTGAGTTCATAGATTTTTTTTATCATAAGTTTTCTTTATATCTATTTAGATTTTACATAACAAAGGAAGATAAAAAGGTCATTTAAATCAATTTATTCAAAATTATATATTCATATGAAATTTTACAATGTCAGTCATGTTGTAAACATTTTTTAGAGTTGAAAAGGTAACAAGACACTAATATATTGACCTATTGATTCTTAAATATTTGCAATGCAAGATTATTTATTTAAAATTTTTTATTTTAATAATACTAATAATACTATTTTTCATTTAATAATACTATGTTTGTATATCCTTCACTACAGGTGTAAAATTTGTCATTTCGTTTGTAGTTTCTACACTCTGAAAAAAGTATTTTTTAATTAGTGCTTTACATTAAATGAAGTTCATTGATGTTTTCCAAGAATTTAGTAAATTAATGTAAAAATTCATAGTTCCATTGAAAAGATTTAATAAAAATCAATGAAAAAATCAACGTTATTATGAAGATTACATTGCACAGTGTGGAATTTAAAAATTGTAAAAATGACCACTTTTTGTGTTTTCGACTAAAAAAGTATCTACACTCATTTTTCTCTAAAATAAAATTTTCTTTAACAAAATATAATAATTTTATATTTTTCTGAAAGATATCTTTATAGAAATATAATAATTTTATATTTTTCTGAAAGATATCTTTATAGAAAAGACTTTAAAGTAAAAAACAAGCTCAATAACTCAAATGGTCAAGGTACACACCCTCCCGAATTTTACCCATTTTATATGAAATTTTTGAGTTTAGTTTAAATTTTCTCAAATCCCAAAGCACGAATCGTCAAACGAAATGCATTTTAAGAATTTGTGATATGTTTTTAAAAGTTTTCAATTAAAATCTACGGGATTTATGAAAAAATCCATTTTTGGAATTTTCAGAGATTATTAGGGAATTTTGGTATTCCTTTTACAAAAAGCGTAAAGTTTTTCTTTTACTTTCTTATTTTAAACGACAAAGTCTACATCCACCGAAAATTTAGTTAAGATAAAAATATTTATAGCTTCTCAAAAAAAAAAAAAACAATTTTTTTACAAAAATATTACTTTAATTGCGAAAATCAAATGTTTTTAATCTAAATTATATTCCTTAGCAGATATAATTCTTCGTTATATAGAAAAGGATTGAAATCAATATATTTTACACAACCGAAACTATGCCACTTTAAATTCACGGAAAAATGAAATCAGTATCTTTTACAGATTTATTTCAAAAAAAATTTCGATTCTGCCCCACTGTGCATTATACAATCCATATTTTTATTTCATTTCATAAAAACATTCATTGGCTCTAAAAGGACAAGTAAAACATTTATAGGCTTCGAAAGTTCAAAGGTCAAAATTGATAATATAAAGATGAAAGTAGTTGGAGCCTTTATTGGTTTAGGAGTTTTGAAGAAAAAACGCATTTTTTGTAATTAAAATTTAAAATATTTACAAAAATTATTTTGAAAATTCTTTTTTGGTTCAATTTTTTTTACATAACTTCCGAACTAAATGAGAGTTCAAAATGAAATTTTACTCAAGCATGAAATAGTGTTAAAGCAATATCTTATATACTTTTTAGCATTTAAAAAAAACGTTATAGAAGATATAATGATTAATTTCTTGTAATGCTTATTTTGACCTTTGAGCTTTTTATCGAAATTAACTCATATTGAATCAATTTTTTATTTTCTATAGTTTAGATTATAGTTATAAATAATTGGATTTTAATTGTGTCCATAACTTCTAAACCAAATAAGGATCCAACTTGAAATTTTAAATCCATATGTGAAAAAGTTATATCAACAATACATAAGTTTTTAACAGTTTTAAAAATACCGGTTTTTGAGATATTTTTCAACTTTGACCTTTGAACTTTTGATGTAAAAAAAATATGTATATATCTATATCAAGGTAATATCCTTTTCTTTAATATTCACTAATAACCAAAGGTCTTACATGTATATTTAAGAAGTAATTAGAAGTTAAAGAGGTATTCACACTTGTAAAGTTTTTAACATTTTTTTCGTTTTTTTTAAACCGTCATATTTCCGGACTGGAAAAAAACATGGGTCTCAAATTTCATGTTTAGGAAACACTTCCAACGGTCAAGACTTGTAATGAATTTGCTTTTAATCGAATATGTCAAATCATGGAATCACTCAATAAAAAATGATTAAAAAAAACGATTTTTGTAATTTTCCAACTAAAATTTTATTGAGTGCTTTTTTCATATTCTCTATGGCACTTAGGACTCAATGGGATATTGTGGCTGTGAAAATGGCAATGTATTACGTTTTTTACTCAAATTTAATTATAATCTGTAGGTCGATATTAGTCGAATGAAATGCCAAAAACAGTAACTTAGTCGGGGTTCACACACAGCAATTTTTCTTGCCGCAATTCTAAGTTTATAGGAGAGAGAGCAGAAGAGAAAACTAAACTTTTACATTCTCTCTACCTCTCTCGTCTACAAAGTCAGAATTGCGGCAAGAAAAATTATTTTATTACCGTTTTGGTCATGCAAAATTAGAAAAAAAAATAACTTTTTTTATAATTTAGTAAAAATATGCAAATTTATTTTTAAATAAAAAATATTAAAATTAAAATGGTTTATAAATGTTTTGTTCCAGAAGGATACTGTGAGAGAAGAAACGACTTATTTGGATGCTGTGTCCTATTAACTAATTTCTGTAAAGTGTGATATTTATTTAGATATGAATACTATCTTGATAATAATATTAATAGAACCTAAGTTCAGTTATGGACCAATTGTAGTGAAACTTAAAATTGTTTCCTAAAAATACAAAACTATGTTCAATATTAACCTGAACTATATATACGAAATCGTGCATTATGAAATCTTGGGCGAACTGTACGAAACAATTTATGTGGGGTATGATAAAATATGGACCAATGATTTGCAAGGTTTACATAATAAACAGACAAGCAAACATAGAGGGATAGAAATTTATTAAGAATCGTTTGGAAAAAGTTAAAGATAAAACAAAAGTTCTTCAAGTATTTGAAGCAACCAAAATGAAAATGTACCAAAGTATCTTCCTGAAAGAAAGTCATGAGATTTTCTTAGGTGATGTAATAGAATATGTATATCAGTCCCAAATATATTAAATATGGCCTCAATGATGAGATAACGATACACGATGTAAACCAAAAATTGTCCTTTTCGTCGAACTTCCAGCAATGAAGAAAATTTTTTAATGGAATTCTTATTATAATTTTCTTATTTTTCCAATTTTGTTTCTATATTTCTGAATTGTTACTTTCATTATAATAAGTGTTAACATATTCCAAAAAATAAAGATTTTTGGAAAAAATTCGACTAATTTTTTGAGTTAATAATATGTTTAATATTGGAAGTAACATAATTGAAAGTAATGTACATCATAGACCTAAACCACGTAACTTAGACGAGCAAAATATTTCAACTTAGAGAATACCATTTATGACTGCCTACAGACGAAACGTAAAATTGATATAGAAAATACGAACATTAATTTTTTTTTACTCAAATATTCAAAGCATAAAAGACATTCTTTAACCCAAAAAATCCCTCCTGACTTAAATTATTACCATTATATAAAACATGTCCTTAAATAAGTTTAATTATCTTTGAACTTAAATCAACTTATATTTACAGAGTTACAATAACAATTTAATAATTTACCTATAATTTTAAATTTAATTTCTACTTTATAGAAATACTATAAATCTTCCTTTATCTAACATAAACGGAAACAGACTAAACCATCATTTGACAAACCTTGAACCCTGTAAAAGATTATCCCTAATATTTTTTTGCATTTTTGACTTAATTTTTTTCATGCTATAAACCATAAATCAACGAAAAATTTTATACCAACCAAAAATAATAAAAAGATGTGCGTAAAAATGGAAACAGACGATACTGAATGTGTGTGTTTGTATGTAGACTACTCAGTTTCCACAAAAGGAATATACATAACACAACAACACCAGCAAGAAAAAAATATACAAAACTTTAATAACAACAAACAATAAAGCGAGGGAAAAAATATTAAAAAAAAAGAAAACTTGGTGAATATTTATGAAGTGAATACTTTAATAAAAAAAATAATAAAAATAAAAGTTGAACTAAATGGCATACAAACACAGATTTTGATTTAATGAAAAGATGAAAATAGTGCAGACAAACATTTGTGAGCTTAAAACACAACAACAATAACAAAAAAGAAAAAAACAAAACTTTAATACAACACAAATACCCAACACAAATAAATGCTTGTTTAAATAATAACAATAATAAAAAAACAAACTTGGTTAATATTAAATGAAGTAGAAACTTTAACATAATTCTTTAAACAAAAACCAACTCATATATCCATAACTTTGATTACTCAAACGTAAATATAGATCCTTTTTTTAAATAAAGATCTTATATTAAATAAAGCACAAGAAGTTTAAAAAAAATTATGAAGCATAAAAAGAAAATTTACCTCTTGTGGTGGTACATCATAAGTACGAGTACGTAAATCTACTCTATCGTAAGAATCAATACAGGGCAATATAAAGAAAATGCCTATAAAAATATGAATAAAAAGATTTCATAAAAAAATACATTTAAATAAACTTTATTTAAATCCTCTTTTAATTTTAACAAACTTACCAGGTCCTTTAGCACCACCAGCCATTAAACGTCCTAAACGAAATATAACAGCACGTTCATATTCTTGTACCACCTTAAAATTAAAATACATTTATGTTATTAAAAACATTAGCATTTATTTAAATAAATGCTAATTTCCAAAAGACTCTATAATAATGGTTATTTACCTTAAAACATACAAATAGACTAAATGGTAATGTTAAAATTACCAAAGCTACGGACAATAGTATTAATAGTGTACTGCAGGTTGAGGCTTTATCTTCATGCAATTCTTCATCCACTGTCAATGAAAATTGAAAATTATATTAGTGAATAAATATTTGAGAATGTTAAATAATATTAATTATTTAAATATAATTTTATATTTAATATTTAAATAAGTATAATTAATATTTTTACAAAAATAGTTTTAATAATCATACGCCATGTTAACTTGTATAATAGTGTTGGCATATTATGTTATATTAGGTAATAATGGTCGACAAGAAAATATGTGGACTAGTTTAAATTCAACATTCTGTACATAAATCTGCTTTCAGTCTTTTTCCATCAGATTGAGATTTTTTAAGAAAATATGTACCTCTAACATAAAAACATTTTCTGATGTCATCAGATTTCAAATAACTTTACGTATTTTTGTAGGTCCTGATAAGACTTATTTTATTCTAATTATTCCTTATAGTTTTCCTTGACTTAAACTTTAAAGAGGCATAGTTTCGTTTCTATGAAAGATATTGATGTTAATCATTTTTTATATAACAAAAAACTATGTCCCAATGGGAGAGAATTAAAAAAAAAAAATCTGTAACTGATCAGCTGGTTGGATTGTACCAAGTTAAATTCAGGAGCGGATCTAAAGGAGCACAAAGTTGGGTACCTCTGATTTGATAATTTGTTTTTGAAAGTACATAAAAGTGTTCCGTAAGCCAATTTAATTATTAATTTACTTAGTATGAAAAAAAATTAACGAACGATTTTTAAAACTTCCCAGCAAAAACTTGGTAATGGAATGTAGCTACAGATTTACTTACTTTTCAATGACAAGGTTTAAAAACTGAATAAATTGTTGTCTTTGATAAGGTGTTTGTTGTTAAAAAAAAGTATTTATTGCTCTTTTATAGTAAAGAGGCGAATAGTTCAGTAGCTAAAAATTGCCGGGATTTACATATTTTCTAAAATATTTTTATTTAAAGGTAAGAAAATTGCACTAATTACATTTGGATAACACGAAAGCCGGATTAAAATCTTGTATATTTTCAGCCTGGGTCTTCTGCGAAGAGCAGATCCTGAGATGAAACCACTCCAAGCAAGAATGGAACCATAATTGTGTTTACATGAGGTGCAGTCGGTTCCGGGAAACAGAGTGCAACGATCGTCAGGATTTTCACTTGTGTCATGGTCTGAGAATAAGCGGAGGATAACTGTTGGATGGTTTTGAATATTTATTGTATGATTTCTTTTAAATAAAACTAAAAAAAAACGAACTAATTTCTTTTGTTTTAACTAATGGCTTCTGTAATATTTTAAAATCAATGAGTTATTGAACAATTTAAAATAATTAGTTCCTCTAATGACATCTGAGTAATGGCATGAGGTAAGTAGT
>MINK01173854.1:0-21051 GCA_001735545.1 Phormia regina | reverse complement strand
TTTTACCTATTTTTTTAAAAAAAGTAGTGTGCGTTTATAGGAATATGCTCCAGTGTATAACTTTTTCTCTCGTCTTTTTTAATTCCAAATTTAACTTTTTATCCGATTCATATATTTATGTTATATTCTTGCAGTAATATTATTAAGAATTTTATAAGAAATCTGGTGAATATTAGAAACATGTGACTAAAAATGTGTCAAACATTTATTACGACCTAAATATCTCCTAAGCTAAAAGATATAACTTACACATGTAAGCGTATTTTTTTGTAGAAATATAGAAGGATTATTTATAATATATCATTCTGTTGTGGCATAAACAAATTTTGGTGATTTTTTTTTTTAAATCATAACCGCCATACCATACCCCCTACTATTACCCTGTCACGCTAGGAAACTCTTCTCCTTCAAATCAAAACACCTCAACTCTGGTTTGTTATCTTAACTTTTGATAAATATGGATCTAAGAAGTGAGAACATTAAAAATTCAAAAATATATTTGTAACACACATATTCCAAAATGAATTCTGAAGCTTATATAAAGTACGAAAATGCATTTTGGCCCATATCTCTGATTCCCATGGACCGATTAAGTTTATTTTTTAGCAATAACTGGGTTATTTATAGATAGATTGACCAATATCTCATAAACTAATATAAAATTTGAAAAAAAATTTCTTTTTCGTGTAAAAAATGAAATCACTCTCTTGTACGGTTAGTCTAGAATCTTATTTTTTTGGAGATATCTGAGTTATTTATCAACCGATTTTTCTAATTTTAATTAACATTCTTTTAGGAAATATATCTTACGGTTTGATATATATAACATAGATATCTGATTACTGGGGCTTTTTTATACTTTTATATTATACTTTTATATTAAAAATAAAAATGGCGAATATAATATGGCGGTTATCTGAAAGTATATATTTTTTATTAAAATAAAATCAAATTTATTTAAATACGTTAATTTGAAAACTTTAAATAAATATCAGAAAACACATTCATAAAGTTGATCTTATTTTTTATTATTATTATTATCTTTTTATTGCGGAATCGTCTCCAAAAACCTTATAGTTTTTATGTATTTTCTATATACACCTTATTTTGTGGAAAATTCAGAAAAGAAATCCAATTTAATCCACTTTTGGCTTACACCTTTCCGAATTTGGAAAATCGAAAAGCAAATGTATATTAGGGACTCCAAATATGTCATATGTGATTATGAAAAAAATTGCACCAAATAATTTAAAACAAATTTTTGCACTTATTGTACAAATAAAAATTTATTGTATAAAAGAAATTCTGCTTTTTTATTACCTATATTCTTAATTCCAAAGTACTTTCTTTTAAAATAATTCATTTAATAAAATTTTTCAAAATCGATGCACGATACGTATGATTAATATTAATTACGATATAAGTTATTTTAAAGTTGTATAACTTTAAAAATACTAAGAATATGTAAATCTAAATCTATATTTAAATTTTTTAATTCCTCAAATATATTTTTTTTATTTTTCTTCTCATTCTGACTCATACTTAATATGTATCTTAACAATTTAAAACTACATTTGTTTTGCTTTTAGAACAATTATTAGATTAATTTGCTTATTCAACATTGTTAGAGTTTCTAAAATCGTTTTGTGGTTTTAAAGCCTGGCATTTCAATTATAATTAATCTTGTAAAACATATCTATAAACTTAGTAGTCTTCACTTTACAAAACAGTGACTTACAAAAGTTTTAATAACAACAATAACAATTTTCAGTTTTGAAATTTTAATAAAAATATTTTTGTATCAAATTAATTTTTTCATATTTTTATTTTTTAAATGTTAAAAAAATATTTATGTTTATAGAATTCTCTTATTAGAAATTTTGTGTTAAGTGAGGTTTAATAGTTTTCACGTATTTTTACTTTTACCTTTGACTATATTTAAGTATATATCAAATAGGGTGGTCAATAATATGTGGCCGATATTTATTTGAGAACATATAGAGCTGCGAAAGGGTAATTGAATACTTTTTTGTCGATTTGTTTTAATTACTGCAATTTAGTGCAACCATAAGAAATTTTGTTGGCTCATGAAAGTTTGTTTTTGTTTTAACCACCCTAATGTATATGCATTTTTTGAAGTATGTAGTGTATACTTTTACGTATTACTAGTTAAAAGTAAAGTTAAGCATCTAATGGTATTAAGTATGTTAGAGAACTCTATGTACTTAAAACATGAGTTAGTAAACAAAAACTGCAACTGCTAAATCCACATTTTAGCATTGATTTCATTCTTCTAACACATCCCCGCTTATACATTCATCACTTTATCCATTTCGTTTTTCTTGTTTTTTTTTTCTTCCTTTCTTCCTGCTTGTTTTAAAAGCAACAGCCAGAGCAGCAGCCGTTTGCTAACAAAAAGTAAAAACACAATTCTTTTGAAACAAATGAAATCGAATGACACCCATATGTATGTTTTGAGAAAGAAACAAAAAAAAAAAAGAAAACTCACTCAATTACTTGCTTATATAACCATGGATACGTAGGATATATACATAAAAGTTCATACTTTTAGTTGCATTGTATCTTCCCACAAATGCTCATACTTGAAGATAATTTACTCATTGTGTGTAGATGAAAATTTTCTTGGTATAAAATTACAAAAATTCCAAGTACTTACATATATGTTGGTTTAAGTGCGATTTCGGAGAATTGGAAAAAGTTTAAGTTTTACGTAGAACTTGGTATTTTCTGTAATGGAAAAAAATCGGATAATAACCTGCTTTTGTAATTTAAATTAGTTTAAGATAAATTGCATACCATTACAAAAATATCCATTTTGAATAGAAAACAAGTGATAGTGTCCTTTTTTTATAAAAATGTTTCAAATATTTCTAAAAATATTTTTTCTAATTAAAAAAAAATTATTCGTTGAGTACCCTGCCGAACTTCTTTGTAGGTGTATATGTATAAATGCATAAATACCTCCCTGAACATTTTCATTTTCTTTGTATTTGCAGCGAAATTAAAATCAAAATATTTCTTTTGTTTTTAAATGAAAATTCATTAAAGAAATCTTGCCGTTGGTTTTCTATGTGAGTTTTTCTCATTTTCTCTTTAATATAGAATAGTTTTAATACAACTGATTACAATGTTTATGGCCTTATGTAGGTTGTAGGTATATAGAAGTGTGTGAATGAGGAATGATGCAACCAACACGTTCTTGAAGTTTTTCAAATAGTTTTTTTTTTTGCTTCCTACATATTTACACGTTGTACACAATATAGCCTTTAGTTAGCTAATGGACTTTGTTTTCTATAACAATGATAATGATGAAGAAGAGAATGTTGATGATAATGAGTGGTAGGATAAGGACGAGGATATTAATGCTGTTGATGCAGATATTTACTTTAAAAGTTTATATTACTTAACGTAGATTTTATACCGAAAGTGAATGTACACATATACTTAGACTCTTGACAATGAGATTTTGTAGTGAATCTAGAAATCTATAAAAGGTTTGATGTGAAAAATGCTAAATGTGTATATTTTTAATGTGAAAATATTTTTAAATTCATGATTCGTATGTAATTCTAATGAAATAACTTTTAAAGACACAGAAAAAGTCACCAATTAACAAATATCTATGAAAATAATTGATTCAATTAAAAACTTGTTCCAATGTGTATCTCAATTTGTATCTATTACTAAAAACTGTGAAAAATGCTAAAAAAAAATACTTCAAATTAATAAATTAAATCAATGAATTAAATGTGTATAGCAAAAAGGATCATACTCAAATTTAATTTCATTTTTACTTAAATATATTTATTATATTTTGATAAGAATTTAAACAATTGTGTTAATTGAAAAAAAAAGACGGTAATAAATAAAAGCGTAATATTTTTTCTGTGTATGATTAAATATTTCCGTTATTATTATTATTATTATTATTATTATTATTATTATTATTTCAACAAAAATTATATAAAATATTTTTCATATAAAATCAAGGGTTTAAATATTCAAAGCCACAAATTTATTATGATTAATAGCCTGTTTCTCTATGTCGAACGAAAATCAAAGCGAACGAAAGCTTGTCGAATGAATTCGAATCAATTTGGGTTTCTGTATTCCCTACGCTTTCGTTCGCATGGAGTAAAAAGTACTATTAAATTGTCTTAGTGTATATATATTAACAAAGTAAATAAACAAATAAAATTAAAATAATTAAAAAATAAACATTTTTTGATATTTTTTTTTTTTTTTAATTGTTTTTAAGACACAAAAATCATCATTTATGGATACCAAACACATCAAAATGAATAATAAACATGTTTAAGGAACATTTGCAATGTCCTTGTGAACATTTNNCCTTACGTTTTCTTTCGACTTGTCGTTCGACTCATTGTTCGCATAGAAGTGAGTTAGAGGAACACAAATCAGTTTTCTTTCGCTTAAAAGGCGAAAGAAAGCTTTCGTTCGACATAGAGAAACAGGCTATAAAAATATATTTTGGGAATTAAAATCTATGTGTTTGTCCATTTGTATGTTAAAATTAATTTTTTGAAGTTCATAGTGCAATATATAGATTTCTTTTTAAGACAAATTTGACATATATTTTCGAATAGCTTGGTATTAAAAATGAGCATTTCTTCCTTTTTTTTATTTTTTTGTTATTTTTATAACATAACATGAATAAAATCCTTATGTCTAGTTAATTTTTTTAGTTCTTCTTTATATTATTTAAATATTTAATCCTTCAAAAATTTAATGTAAATAAATATTTTAAAAATATTACTAAAAGTTTTTATTCAATTAACCGGGATATGATAATATATAATCGAGAACTCACTGTGTTTAGTCTATATATATATAAACTAGTAAAATTCTCAACTGTGTAAAAAATTGTACTTGATTAAATGAAAACCAAAAAGATTTACTATAAAATAATAATTTGCTTAACTAATTTAATGTTCATTTCAAAACATATCTTATTTTTGAAAACAGTTGGAAGTGGGGAATTTAAAATACTTTAAAATCTCAACAAACAAAAGAATGCAATAAAAAAAAACCTCTAATATTTCTACAATGTGTATTTCTTACACTACAACACCTTTGCATGTATTTGTAAACTTTTAAAAGCAACCTTTACTTGTTTGTTAGTACTTTATCTTATGTTTAAAAATTTCATTGTCTGGAATATGTTATCCTTGATGTCCTTGTTAGGTGCATCAGCTATTCATTTAGTTTTGTTGAGATTACTATTTTGCTTAAAAAAGAAATTAAATAACAAAAGATAATGCATGATTGTGTATAAGAATAAGAGAAAATACTTTACATTTACTCTGCCTTATATGAAAAATCCAAATAAAATTAGAAAAATATTTATTGTTGTTTGTAAATTTTCTATTAAAATAATCAAATTAGGATTCTATCTGTTATTACTTACAATACCAATATAAAACTGACTTTTTTATAAGAACATTAAATCGGGAGTAAATTAGCTACAATATATTATGTTCTTTTGTGTGAAAATTAAATGATAATTTGCTTAATAAATATCCATTCGAACAATCAGGGGTAAAAATTGTACATGTGTTTGGTAAATTTTTCATATTTTTAATTCATTTGAATATTGATACTACACAGAAAAAAATATTTCAAATTATTTGTGAATAAAATTATTATTTAAGTTTATAATGAAATTTAGTTAAATAATTTATTAATATAATTAACTATATAATTAGTTTACAATAAATTAGTTTACAGTAAATTGATAACTCGTAATAAAATATAAAGAAAAATTAAAAATCTGTCTATAAAAATGTGGAACTAAAACAATTTCCAAATATTTTCAACTCATTATATCTATTTAAAGAAAAGCAGTAATAATAAAATCAATTATACTAGTTATTAATATTATCATTCTGATGATTGAAACAAAATCAATTAAAAATTAATATCAATTATTTTAATTTACATTTGATTAATATTTTAATCGATTCAATTAAGAGAACCATTGAAAACCTATAAAATGTTTTTTTATTTTTAAACATAAAGGAAAATATATAAGAAAATTTAAATTTTGATAATTTTAATAATTGATACAATTAACAACGAGTTGGAAAATTTTTTAAGTTTAATAAATCTATTAATAGACAATATTTTTTGGTGGTAACTTTTTGTTCTTCTAATGCTCCTTTGTGAATTTTTTATAATATTTAACTTAAAAACATGAACTTTAAACTCCTTTAAAGTCCCAAGTAAATAAGAAGAGGGGAGTTTATGATTCATCTAATACCAGTTCTTGAATATTTTGTAATAATTTTCCTAGAAACACAAAATTTAAAATATATGGACTTAAATTAATCAGAATTTTTTGGTACCTTTTCGTTATTCTAATATTAAAAATAACAAATTAGAAGTATATGGTTATTTATGAATGAGAATTCATAAAATAGATTCTTCTATACTAAAAAATAATAATAATAGAAATACTTAAAACTTAAGTAGTTTTTAACTTTAGAACATTAATGATAAATAATTAAATATTATATCTTTAATCAGAAATATATTAAGCTTTTCGAAGCTGCTTATAAAATAAAAAAACCACTAACAAAGTAGCGACAAGATTATAAACTAAACTATAGTCAAGTTTATATACTAAAACATAGTCAAGGCTATATACTAATCTATAGTGAAGATCACTATCAAGACAACAACCTAGACTAAAGTCAGACAAACACTATAAACGGAAGACAAAAGACTGTAGTCAAGACTACAGAAAAGAATATATACTGAACTATAATCAACAATATATACTGAACTACTAAGACTTAAGACTGCAATATAGTCAAGACCATAGACTGAACTATAATCAAAACTTTTGTCAAGACTGTATTCAAAGTCTATGGGCTATAGTCAAGACTTTTAAATCTAATTTTAAGCTAAACCAAGACAAATGGAGATATAGTAAAGAATAATCACTCAGAGTTAAATGTAACAAAAAGTCACAAGAAAGTCACAATACCAATTGCATGTATTCTAAAAATATATGTTGAACTAATAATTATTTTTTCCTGGAGAAAGAGTTAAAGTCTATTTTTTTACCAAAATTCTGTTAACTTACATTAAAGTATTTAAAACAAAAATTTCATCTTTCTTTTTCCCAAAGAATAAAAGAATAACAAAAATAAATCATATCTTTAACATTTTGATCTTATTATTTTATCTTCAATAGACTTTATTATTTTAATGTAGAATCTTTTCTTTTTTTCCCAACAAAATAAAACAAGAAAATATTATTATTATTATTTTTATAACCTTCTCAACATACTTATACTCGAGCATTTATTTTTACGCGTAACCACATTCATGTGGTTTTTAATTTACATATTTTTAACATAAAATTTAATAACAAAAACAACAACAGCCAACAGACTTACTTCTACAAGAAATATAAACAAAATATTACTCATACGCAACGTATTGTTCAACATAGGAATATATGAAATTTTACAAACCAAAAAAAGAAAAAATAATAATAACTTGAAATATTTAAATACTAAGTCGCTATTAACATATATACTTATATTATGATAGAAATTCTCTTGAATATTTCCAAAAAATGACATGTTATGGTTACCTGGTGTGAATTCAAGTTGTATTAAATATAAGCAAAAAGGATTCACAAGAAATAGCAACCAGTCAAACACCAAATGAAATAACTTTATTTCTGAGTAAATTCATAAAAAAATAAAAAAGTAGCAAAGAAAAATAATACAAAAACCTATTTACGCTGAGAAAAAAAGAAGGGAACAATGTTAAGTATAAAAATATTTTTGCACTAAGTATCACAATGTTATAATGTTAAGTTGTTGTTCTTGTAAATCTTAAAAGTAGGGATAACTGTCACAAATATAATACACTCCTCCTCTCTTTGAACACAGTCGTCATATTATGCTGTGCCTTTTAAAATGTATTCATCTTATTATGGGTACTTGCCACAATTTTGTGAGTCTTTTATCAAGTCTTATTGTCATTTCATGGTTTGATAAAGTACAAACATTTATATACACATTTACACATACAAAGACATAAATACATAAAAATGATATCCAACCAAACAACCTCTGAACATCACTGTCAGTCATGCTGTGTTGATTATTTATTGGCTGCTTGCATGCATATGACAAAAAAAGTACAAGACAAAATGAAGACATTTGAGAAAAACGAAAGGATGATTTGGTTAAGTTGCTGGAATTTAAAATACCCTACCTTAAGCAATATGAACAAAAAAAAAATAAGAGCCAAATAAGAGCTTAAATAATAAAAAAAAATATCTAAACTGAGAAAACATAAAGAATTAATTGATATCAATCATAAATGAAATATTTAATTTATTAATAATTCGATTTAATTAAATTTATCAAACTAAAATTATTTCTTTAACATATTTACTTTTGTCAAACCTGACAATAAACCGAAAGTAATTTTCGCATATCGCATAGTAATATTAGACCTTAAAAAATACCATACAACCGCAAAAAAAAAAATAAAATAAAAAAGATAAACGTTTACCAAAACCAGAAAGTAGCTACATTTACACATTTTTTTCATTTAAAGTTACGCATTCCTTTTTCACTCTGCACATACTAACACTCTCACATACATACACATGTATATTCTCATACAATTGCAAACTCTCATTGATTAAGTGAAGAATTTTATTATAATATTATGCAAAATATGGTTAAATATACCCAGCCTCGAACATACGTTTAACGTTTAATATACCTTGTCATCCTTGCGAAAAAAAAATAAAATAAAAAAGAAAAGAAAAACGTTTCTTTTCTTTTCAGCATCTCTGCATTTTAATAATATAAACGGAAATCATTTATTTCAATTTAATGCCATTATTTAACTATGTATATATATTTTTATATGAGCTTGTATGTATATGTGTGAGAATGATATTAAATCAACATGTATGTGTGTACTTATATTTATATGTGTATATGTATATATATTAGTCCTTCCTCGTTGTTATTATTGTTTGTTCATGTGTATAAGAAAGTGTTTTATAGCTAAAGTGTGATAGAAAATTATTTTGACATTAAATAAATAAATCAATTGTAGACAAATTGTAAAAATAGTGAAGAATATAAAAGATGAGAAAATAATTTAGGTGATAAAACAACTTGAGTATTGAACACGATAATTGACATGTTTTAATATTATCACGGGCACGTACGTATATATTTTATCAAAATGGATTGTCCAGTAGAAATTACTGTCGTTAAAAATTTCATACTTAATAAAATACTTTTTTTCTGAAAATTATTATTAAGAAATGAGACTATAAATTTTTTTTGCTGGCAATATATTCATCTACCGAATAAAGGATATAAATTAATTAATTACTTTTTAAGTCCAAAACTAAACGATTTTGAAAATGAAAGTCCCCATAAAATATACAAAGTAATATTGTTAATTCATGCTTATCTACTATGATCAAACGATGTCTGTCTATCTGTGTGTATGATGCAGGACGAATATCCAAGGGATATAAAATATGACTTTTATCTCGAAATTCAAAGAATAAGTTCTTACATTCTAGATAATATAAATTTGTTTTAGATATATTAAGAGATAAGCAGATAAAGTCAGAATTGATATTTTCACTGTCCCACAGGCTAACCGACTATTATAGCATTATCCATGCCGAAGTGGTGGCCATAAAAATAGCCGCACAATTGGTGCAGTATAATGGAATATCTAACAAGGATATTCGCATATTTACTGACAGCAAGGCGGCCATTAGTTCCCTGACAGGTGAGTATAACACATCAAGGATTGTCCATGAATGCCGATTGTCTCTGGGGGAGATCGCGAGGTATTCGTTGGTTACCCTTACTTGGGTTCCACTTAGGACATAGGGACATTAACGACAACTGCGAAGTCGATATACTTGCGCGTGCAGGAGCCAATATGAATCAATATGGTTTTATCGATGATATAGGCGCCCAATTAACAATAGGTAAGCAGGAAATATCACACAAATATCATCTTGAAGCTATGGAAAGGTGGACCAGGGAACTCACTTACGTAGAGTCCCGGAAAATCTGGTCCATGATGGAAGAACAGCGAACTATTCAGCTGTTGAAGCTACCCAGGACCCATCTAAGGAATAATATTGGTATCATTACAGGTCACTGGCCATTCGGAGCACATTTTATAAAGCTGAGACTCCACTATAACGATTTTTGCAGAAGTTGTAAAGATGTGGAAAAAGAGGAGACCACTGAATATCTTCTATGTCACTGTCCGTCCTTTGGAAACTTTCGGTAACGACTATTTGGTGTAAGGACTTTAGTAGACAAACCTTGTCTCTTTCGAGCTGAACCGAGCAGGATCAACTCCTTTGTGATTTAATAGATCGGATGGTCAAAATGATTACCTTGATGCAGCGGGAGCTTCCTATGGTAACACCACGAGACCTTATATTTTGGACCCAAGGGAGCTTAGCTTAAAGCGGCTGCTAATAACAACTAACCTAACCTAGATATATTAAAATAATCTCAAAATTTTGACAAATTATAAAAGCAGAGAAAAAATCACTTATAGAAACAAAAAAAGGATGTACCGAAAAAAACGTCAAAACAAAAATCTCTAAATGAAAAAAAACTATAAAAGTGAACAAATCGCTTAAATGAAAAACAATACGTAAAATAATTATTATATTATTTAATTATAAAAAAATGTTCACAAATGAAAATTTCAATACATAACAAACTAGAAATTATTTACATATGTATTATGAAACTGCGTAAAAATGTTCAGAATTTAAACTTTTCTTAAAAGGACTACAAAGTTTTGTAATATACGCTACTTTAAATAAAACTATAAAATATTTACCAAAATTATATCAACCCAACATGTATGTATACCAAATGAAAGCTAAGAATCCCTGCAATAAAACAAAATAATTTATTTAAATATTTTAGGCTAAAATGTTAAGAAAAAAATCGTTACATTATTAAATTTTCAAAAAGGTGATTTCTTAACGTTATCTACCGGAACATTTCAATAAAAAGCATTTTAATATTGCACGAAGTAGTAGTTCTTATTTAAACCTATATTGTGGGAATTTAATATTCTAAATATATATTCGATTTCAATGAAATTCGCTACAGATATTAAGTATTGAAAATTTTACTTAAGTCATAATTTTTCTTAGTAAAGATTCCTCCTCGTCCAAAAATATGACGTTTCAAAAATCAAAAAGCGGTTAAATTTTCTTCCAAAAGTAGCACTTTGTTGCTCATAACTTCTAAAGTATAATTCTTATTTATTTTTTATTATTATTATTATTTTTTTTTTTTTTTTCATTTAATAGAAAAACTCATGGACTCTAAAAGGACTATATATTTCGAAAATTCAAAGATCAAAATTAAGATTAAAGTTTAATATCTCAAAAATACATATATTGATAATGAAACCCTAATCTATATTTGTGCCAAATTTCAAGTTCGAGCCTCTATTGGTTTAGGAGTTATGAAGTAAAACACAAAAAAAAGCACATTTTTTGTGTGTAAAATTTAAAATATTTACAAAATTATATTTTTTTATGAGCCATTAAAAAATTAAAATTTTATATACTAAATTTGATTTCAGTTCATATTTTGTTACATTACTCCTGAACGAAGTAAGTGTCCAACATGAAATTTTGCACATGCATAAAGTACAGTTATATTAACATTACATAATTTGTTTAGTATTTTAAAAATATCGTTTTTGGAGATATAATGGTTTATTTCTTGTAAGTCTTATTTTGACCTTTGAACTTTCGATCTAAAGCAGGGGTTCTCATAAGATATTGCTTTGCGACCCCTTTTTAACATTGCAATGGAATCGCGACCCACTACAACATTCAATTGAAATTTATATAATTTTTGTTCCTTAGGAACTTTAATTTAAGAGTATTTTCGGATAAAGCATATCCAATATCAGTCTCTGCGCCNNCACTACAACTTTAAAGATCAAATGAACAAAAATAGTTCCACTTAAAAATTTATGTTGATTGAATTAGTTTACGGAACCTATAAGCAGAAAAATTTCGCTATATTCCAACTGAAACACTTTTAAGTCTTTTGGCTTAAAATTAAATCAAACACATGGGTTATATTTTCTTTTGATAGCCACAAACTTGATTGCGAAAAAAGTTTGTGTACATTGAATTTTGTCACAATCTTATTTATTTAAGGTCGTTGAAGTGACTAAAAAAGTTCTTGACACCATTGAACAGTGGGGCATTATCTAAAATTTTTCAAAAAATCTTTAACTTCTAATCGGCTGGTTGGATTTGGGTGAAATTTTTGTTTCTCGCCTGAATTTAAATATTTGTATATATTATTGTTTTCGAGTTATTTGCTTATAAAATTTTAAATAACTCGTTTTATCGAATTCTTGGTCCAGATTAATAATTTTTGTATTATTTTTTTTAAATCGTTAAAGAACAATATTATCTACTGAATAAAGAAAGTTTTTCTGAGATTTCGTTGTTACTTTTCATTCTCTAGTATAAAATGTTTTAAAAGATTTGGTTTTAATTATAATTAATATACAAATTGTCTATATATTTGAATTACAAATTTTGTCTATAAGAATATTTTTCAATATATATCTTCGCGACCCCCCAGGAATGTCCTCACGGACCCCTTGTGGGTCGCGGATCCCTATTTGAGAACCGTTGATCTAAAGTAACTCACTATATATCATTTTAAAGTAATCTCCTTGTTTTTAAAACTACAGTAAAATTAAATTTTTATTTTCTATAGCTTAGGAGTTATTAATAATTGGGATTTATTTTTGTCTATAACTCGTAAACTAAATATGGCTCCAACTTGAAATTTTATATCCATATGGAGAAAATTTATGTCAAACATATATAATTTTTTAAGAATTTTTTCATATATCGTTATGAAGGTAATATCTTTGTTTATAATTGCAAAACAACTAGAGATCTACCATGTATATGTAAGAAGTTATTAGTAGTTAAATAGATGTTCATTTGTAAAGTTCTTAATATTATTTCGCTTTTTAAACCGTCATATTTCCATACCGGGAAGAAACCAATGGTATGGAAATATAGTTCGGGAACCCTTGCAATGATCAATGCATGTAGCGAATTTCATTGAAATCGGAGATGTTAAATCTGATTGCGGTCCGTTTTGACATGAAATCACTCAAAATTAACAGGAAATAATTTGTGTTTTTATGTTTGGATCCTAAATATATCAGTCATTTTTTGAAATATAATTTAAAAAATCATCTACCGGCTAAGTTTCTATAAGTAGATTTATATTCACGGATTTTTTGGTACTATGAACAAAAAAAAAACAACATGGCCAATTTTTATAAGAAACGGTCCATAATATGGCATAGCACGCTAATATACCCATTTTCTGGAATCGCTTTAAAGGGCATAAAATCATATACATAGATGTTAGTACACAGAAAAAAATTTCACTTTTTTTCAATGAACACAGTTGCTTCATTTTGCATAAAAATTTAATAAATATTTTAAAGTAAAAATAAAATAAAAATAAATTTAAGTATTATTTTGCTGCCAATATACATCTTTAATTAACTCAATCATGTACTTAATTGGTTTAATTCATTTATTAATTGAAAATATTTTCTTTTTTCTTTTATTTGCAGTTTTTAGTAATGGATATATCACCAAAATGGAGGTGCAAATTTAAATAAGTTTGTAGTTCTGACCACTACTAAATAGGTGTTCCAAAATAATCTTCGTATTTTGGGACACCTATTTTGTGCCCCTCAATTCACTTTATAATTTGACCTGGTACAAAAACTGTAAAATTGTTTTGGTATCACTTCTGAACTTTCTTACCGTACTGACATGATACCAAATGGGTCCAAAAATATATAGACGCTTTGTTCTAACTTACGAAGAAATCTTTTTTGCAAATATTCATTGATGCATATTTTGGTATTTATAGATCCGAATGTATCAAATGACTTTCCCATTTTACCGCAACTGCAAAAAGCTTACTATATCAGGAATTTTGTAAGAAATGTTTTCTGCTTTTGGGTACTAACCTTGTCTTTAACATTGTCTCGAGCATTAACAATAAAAAGTTTTAACACATAAGCTACTAAATTTTTTTGCAGCATTCCTGTTTGGAACTTTTTGGAATTTATATATTATGAACTCTCGTTTCGCACCAAATAGTCGAAGTATTGAGATAATTGAACTGCTTTTCTACCAGATGTGTTTAGAGTTTCTGTCAATATCCTTTCAATTTCTGGCCTTCCTTTTTTCTCTCGGAATCATGTTTCATATCAATCTATTTAATGACATTTTAAACAGTTTGAGGGCAGAAATTATTTGTAGGACTTATTTTGATTTTTTTGAAATTCTATAATAATTTATAACAGCAAAATCTATTTTATCACTCATTTTGATGAAAATTATCAAATATCAAAGTGGTTGTTATTAAAAATTATAACTGAAGTACTTTTCCATCAAAAGAAAATTTTAATATTATTTCCGAAAAAGTTGTAACTCTAAACGTGTATTAAGATTCTTTCGATCGCAATCCTTAAATTTTCTTCCCGATTTTTTATGCTCATACAAAATCGTGTAGGGTATCATATGGTCGGTCTTGGATTGTTCATTAATGAATCTTGCTCCTTTTAACAAATTTAACCAATACACCGAAAAAAGTTTTTTTAATGAATGCAATACATTACATAACATTCATTAATTTCTTTCCAAGAATTTATTAAATTAATGTAAAAATTCATAGCTTAAATGGAAAGATTCATTAAAATTCAATGAAAAAATTAAGCCTATTATGAACATTACATTGAAACAAATACTTAAATTTATTCCTTAATAATATAAGTTAATTAGTTAATTGATTTAATGTATTAGAACATTGAATTTATACTTTATTCTTTATAAAATTATATTACAGACTGATCAAGACTACAACTGGTGATTATCATGATATGATGGCATCTTTATTAAGAATATATTTTATTATTGATTATATTGAGTCAATATAGTACAATTAAATCATTTAATTTAATAAAGAATAAAAACCCAAAATACAGAAAATTATTTTCAATGTACGTTTTCAATGGGACAAAACATATGTTCATTGAATTGAATGTACTGTTCACTAGAATTATTTATTTTATTTAATGAACGGTTCAGTGAGATAAAATTTTATCAATGAACTTTTACATTAAATATTAATATTAATGTATGGCAAATACATTCTTTTAATGACCCCGTACATAGGGTCAAAATTAGTGCACAAATTCATTGTAATTATTAATTTTCTCATTGTATTTATCTACCTTTTTGTTCAGTGTAGACAGTCCGACATATAAAGGCACATATCTATATCGCCTCAGAATATAAACAAAATAATTTTAACATATTTTTTTTCTTTAGTTAAAGTACTTTAAAAAAGCTTAAATGTGGTCTTTCATTAAATCCATCAGAATTATGATAATATCTGACGATTAAGACCTTAATTTAAAAATTGATAGAAATAAAATCGTATTCCTTCTGCCCTCTAATTTTAAAATTTTTAGTAAAATTTAATTGGGAACCAAATTAAATATAAATCTTAAGTACTTTTGTATATCGAATAGAATTTGGTTGTTAGTGTCTTAGACCTATAATTTGCTAAATTACAAACGAAATGAAAAAACTAAATATACCTCTTGTCTTATTGTTAAAGTTTCTCTTAATTTTTGTATTGTAAAGCCCAAATAATAAACACAATTAAATGATGACTAATCGCATCTTTTTAAAGCTCTAAAAATATAATAATGAAATTATAAAAAAAAGGAAAAATATAAAAATGAATACTATAGCGATAATACCTCTAAAAGACCTTAATTATTTGAAAAAAGTTACAGCTTTTTTTATAAAAAATTACCTTTTTTATGCTGTTCCTATGCATAATATGGGTCAGTAAGGAACATGTTATCCTTACTGACCCATATTCTTTGTATTTGATTATTTCATTTTGTTTTATAAGACGAGTACGTACTAATATAATAGGGTGGATTTTTCTAAAATATGCTCATACACATTATTTTAAATCAAATATTTTGATATTAAAAAACAAAGAGAAGAAAAAAATATTCTTTGGATTTTATTTTTAAAATTCTTTATTATATCTATACAAAACTCAAGAGTGTATATTTAATTCTTAGTTCAATTTGTAACCTTAATATTTTGTATATATTAAAATTCAAGTTAATTTAACTTAATTCAAAAGTGGCTACAAGCTGAGAGTCATATTCAAACTACTGGAAAATAATAAATAATATATTCCGCTTGTTACACAGAAAACAGCCATCAATCAACAAATAATTCATACAATTAAGTTTTTATTTATTTCTACATCACACCAAAGCGATTATATCCATTACGAACAACACAAAAAGAAAAAAACTGAATAAGTTTTTTAATTAAAAAATTTATCATATCAATTAAGTAAATAATTGAATGAGTTAAAATTTTTAATGAGAGAACTATGACAACTGAAAAATATATGGAAAAAATATTTTCTGTATACAATAAACCCCTTTTAAAATGAAAAATTTAATATACCCAGCATAGAGTACCTACTTTTATAAATTCTACAGATAAATTCCATATGACAGTTACCTGTTATTCGCTAGCGATTCATATACCCTTTTTATTGATAAGAACTACTAAAAAAATAAGGGAATTTTAAAAAGGTATGAAAAACAAAAACTTCAAAATAAAGACTTATCATAAATTCCTAAAACAAAGGAATTTAATTCCTTCATTTCTTGTATTGTATTCGTATTTATTAAAATGGCTTTTAGGCAGTAAAATGCTTGACTGATTATATTCGTTTAAACAAAAATGAGGGCATTTAGAATACATATTCTTAGTTTTATTCTACTCTTCTATATCTTTGCCATTATTATCATTTTTTGTATTCCCTTATTTGATATTTATGTACATACATACATACTTATTTCCATTATTCGTTTATTTTTTTATCTTTTTTGTATTGTATTGTCTTTAAAAGTCCATCTCAGTGTCCATCAAAAAGGCAAATAGTGGCAAAAGTACAAAAGAGTGGTATTTGTTGAAAAAGGCAAACATAATAAAAAGGGTTGATTTTTAAATAAAGTACGAAAATTAAATGCCTTAAAGCCCAAAACAGAAAGCATATGTATGTGAATACATATGTATGTACAAAAGAAGCAACAAATCTTCATAATAGCAACAAAAACAAAAGCCCTGAAATGACCACTTGATATAAAATTCAAGGCCTTTTTATTTGTGATGTTTATTAGAATCAACTTTTGTCCGTCCATTTTTTCTTTCAAGTATTTATTTTAAGCTTTTTTTAATGATTTGCTTTGCTTTGATTGTTAGTGGTAGATTTGGCCACAAATTTACACTTTTTTAATACGGAAGCTTTTTACTTTATGCTTATTTTTATGTTACGCACTATACTGCCAAGGGAAATATAAAAAGCAGTACATATCGATGTCTTTTTATACATATGTATATATATATATAAAAATCGCGAATTTAGAATTTTCAAATCAAATAATTTCTATAACACTTTTTAACAAATATTTCGTAAAAATTTATACAGAACATTTTTATGACAGCAATGTCCTGTTTATATATAAAATTTAAGGTAAATAAATTCAGGAATAAGTCAAGAGATATGTGAGGTAAAATTAATATGCTGATAGAATGTTTTGATTATCTCAATTCGTATAGACATGAAAAATATACCAAGAATTTTACAGATATATAAAAATATTTCAAATCCGACTTCATTAGTAGAAGTTACGACTTTTTGAAACTTTTACATACATAGTCAACTTTAACATCTTGTAGCTTAACTTGTGTTACCACGGGGTAGGTAGATACTGACAAATACATAATGATCAAAAATAAATTTAAAATTTTCACGAAATTAAAAAAAGTTTGAATATTTTGGAAAAGTCTCATTAAATTTTATTGATCTGTGATTTCATTTAATTTACCCTTTATTTGCACAAAAAAATGTTTGGGATTTCCGGTCTATAATTTGTTAGGTTAAGTTTAAAGGCTAATAAATGCTTAGCTAAAGAAGAAAGGAAATTTCCGAAAATGTAAAATTGTTTAAAAAAAGCTGAAAGTTTATGTAAAATAGTACTTAAATTTCAAAAACTTCTTCTATTTTATGGCTTTTAATGAACTTATTACATTTTTCATACTTTATCGATATTTAAGCGTAATAAGTAAATTTTGGGAACTAAATGCCTAAAGTTGATCATTTAATATATTTTGCAAAATGTCCGAAATATTTATATTAAATTTACATATTTAGTAGTATTTTAGAGGATTTTTCAATTTCGGTTTGTATGGATGGTAGAGGTTCCGATTGAAATAAAATAATCTATAAAGACCCTGCGGGAAATTGGTAGCAATTGGTGCAATAGTACCAGTTCCTCAGTACCAGTTGAGTAACAATTGATACCAAAGTTCTTGTTAAGTACCAATTGACACTTAACAGTCATCAAAGTGATAAGTGTGTAAGACTATAAAACATGAGTAAATGTAACTTGGGTTCGAGTCGGGGAGCCGCCTTCGACATTAACAAAAAATATATATTGTAAATATTTAAAAAATAATAAATATACAAAAATTGAACAATTTCCCCTATATTTGTTTTTACAAAATGGTATTATATTTATTAATGCTGAATATGCCCTTTCGGGTTAGTTCTGTGACCTGTCCAAAAACTGGTTAAAAAGGGTGAATTTCTCCCTTTTAGGCCAACGCTATGTTGAAGGGACGGGTCCAGCTCAAACAAAGAATCGGTCCCTGTCACTTTGGACCAATCCCGTGACATGTTTTGTGTTAGTTCTTTTCCTTCTAGAGTACATGAATACCACAGGGAAGACTGATTTTGATTGTTTCTCATTCAATTTAGATACACAGTGTTAAGAAGTATTAAGTCACTAATCCACTTTTTTAACTTTGGTTTTTGCGACAAATCACGACATACAAAGTTAAGAAGGTTCCTCTATATATTGTAATATATATCTAATAAGACTTCTCCAATTTCATTAAAAAGATTTAACTAAAATAAAAGAAATTGCAGATTTTAAAATTATCATAAAAAATTGAATAACAATTTTGTTAAAATTCTGACCTACACCTATGGTGGTGAAGGCGGGGAGGGTACTAAGCGTTTGCGCTGATTTTTGTGGAACTCAAAATTATTGGTCTAAGACCCATTTTAATTTATTATCTGGCACACAGGTTTCTTACGGTCCAGGGACAAAGCCTATGAAAATTGGTTATAATCGGTCCACTATTTCAACTAGCCCCCATACAAATATCCCGCCCAAAAAGTATTTAAGGATCATAAATCCCTTAAATATATCAATATTTTAAAGTAATTTGGCGCATTCCATATACATCTAAATCTGTGAGCCGAATTTCGAGATGATAAGTCCTCAGTTGACTTTAGCTTTCATATTAAAGACTTTTCAGAAAATCACTTTAACTTGCATAATATTCGACACAAATAAGTTTACATATATGAAGTAATAGTTCCGTTCTTCCATTTATTTACTTTTGGGCGATTCTCGAAAGAGTGAATAAATTCATGTAAATGTTATTATCGACGTAATATTCTGTATTTGTGTTTTATTTTACACTTAATATGAATATCGGGACACAATTGTCCTCAAATCTAATTAAAGGTGAATTTTTGTCATCAATGAATTCGCTTTAAAATTACTTTGATTCATTAATGCATATATTTAATTTAATATTTGAATGATAAATTAAATTTTATCGCTTTTTGCAAATATGAAAATAGTCAAAATACAAATCATTAACTATAAGTTTCTGCCGCTGATATAAAGGACATTGTATAAATGTAAGTGAGGCTGCAACGTATATGAATGCTTATACGAAACTATACCTTTTAATTATATACATTTCCGGTCCCTGATAATAACTCTAAAGTATAACCCTCACTCACACCTTGTAGCATTTTGTATTTTAATTATGATGAAGCCAAACATTTTTAAGGGTTAAATTATAAACATGACATTGACCAACAATTTTATAATGTTGCACATAGCAACAAGCTAAATTTGTGAAATGAAATTAGTTTTTTTTTTTGTTTTGTTTCACTATTAAACATATGCAGAATGTAACATCTGGATTTAGATTTTTATAGAAACTTTTAGAAATGAAACTTGTTTTGAAGAATATTTATCTACATATCTATACATATAAATATAAGGACATTGTGGTCTGTAATTCTAAAAACAAATGATGAAAAGCAACAATAAAGTTACTAAAATTTATACCACAATATACATATATAATTTTTTATAGATAAAATAAATAAAAATTGAAACAATTTAATATATAGATATTAAGGAGTGCGATCGAAAAAATCCTAACATATATAAAACTAAATAACTTGAAAACACTTGATGATAAGACCAAAAATATGTAAACCCATTGTACTTTCTTATGAAATGAAAAATATTTTTTTTGCAAACATTCTTCGTTGTATTTTTCATACTTACACGCAGAGAAAACACATGTTCGCACCATGATAACCACAACTATTCAATGTTTGTATAACCGTTTTTGATTGATTTGAATAATACCGTGTTCATGATAGCAACGTTTATGATTGATATGATTACCCAAAAATAAAAATTTTAATATGGTTGGCTTAATTATAATATGTATTGAAATATTTTTGTATATAATAATATATATGAAAAATCCAAATATTTAGTTAATTCTTAAACCATTCAGTTAATTCTACAACCATGACAAGCCAATATTTTTAATCCAGTAATTTGTTAATATATTAATTCTCATTTAGTTCAGATATGAAGAAATTTAAATAATAAAGTTTGTTTTTATTCAGTATGATGTAAATAACACATATCGTGGTACTAAAGAATATAAAAATTTAA
>MINK01173852.1:10216-22536 GCA_001735545.1 Phormia regina | reverse complement strand
CATAACTTTATTATTTAATGCGATCTTGACTCTAGGAGCTTTGCAGAAAAATTGGAAAATCTCTCATATTTTAATGATACCAAAGCCAGAGAAAGATTTAACAGTTCCATCTTCATATAAAAGCATTAGCTTGCTGCCTTGACTGTCAAAAATTTTCGAAAAAGTATTTTATGGTAAAATTATACCATTTTTATATAATAATAGTATTATCCCAGTTCACCAGTTCGGTTTCCGCGAATATCGTGGCACTATCGAACAAGTTAATCGATTAACTGGATTAGAAAATCTTATGAACAGGAAAACTTTTGCTCTGCCATTTTTCTGGTTGTGTATACGGATCCATATAAAGCATCTAATACGCACTGGCTAATTAATTATCAATCAAAATTAAGCCTTTACTGTAAAGTCTACATGTATAAAAATATCTTTAACTAATTTAGTCGTATGAAATCCAATTATGGGGAACAACAAGTAACACCAATATAGATCTTATACAGAGGGCCCAATCAAAAATACTAAGAATCATGACAGGAACACTATGGTATATAAGAAATGAAAATATTCACAAGGATTTAGAAATACTATTGGTAAAAGAAGAATTTGTAAAAATTCGTGAAAGATACGTCTTGAAACTACAACTTTACACTAACTTTACAGAACGCAAACATCATCATGGCTTTGAAGAACTGACCTACCAATTTATTAATTGATTTTTTATGAAAACTGATATTTTAGTTTAATTTTAGTTGTATGATTTAACCATTTATTGTTAGGCTTACATATTATAGGCAGATCCAATAAATAAAGGCAGAAACGTTAAAAAAATAAAATACTTGCTCTAGAATTTTACCTGAAACATTTATTGGAAATACATTCTAACCCACTAGTATGAAATATACTAAGAAGTATTGGACATATCCGATTGCTTTGTTAAATTTTTCTCCCAATATTAAAAATTTAGTAAGAATTTAATAATTCTTAATTGTTGGTGAGCAACAAGTGGAAACCTTTTTTGTAGGTTATCGATTGCTTCTTAAAAGAACCCTTTTGCCATCATGTCTTGCTGCAAAGTGTGATAGAAAATTGAATCTACCGAATAAACGATCTACAACACAGTCGGGACAAACATTAAATAAAATAATTTTTAAGCTCTAAATATATCCCCTATAGAATATAAAACTTTTAAAATAAATTTTTGGCACATACACAAGTACTTAATATTTATAGTACTTTTAAGATTTGTACCTATCCTGTTTCATCTCTCTCACATACATATGCATGTGTACAAACAAACATACACATTTTAATAAATATAAATAACGAGTGCGTGCGTGAATGAGTCGTACTATTTTTTCATTTCTTAGCCAATCTTTACAGAGTATTCTTTTATATTTTGTTTTTGACTTTATACTTTTGTAATTTCAATGAACGAGTTTTTCAGTTTCTTCCTCGCTATGCTCTTTGTTTTGTTTAATTTTATTTGTGCCATTTCTTAGAAATCATAATTTAACATTTTTAACAATAAATGCCAACCAAAAACATCATCGCTGCAGTCATAACGAGTACAACCACTACTTCTGCTCAAATCACCAGGAGCCAATAAAAAGAACTTTAACCACACAGTCAATGTCATCATTATTATGACCATTCAAATATAAATAGTACATGATCACCAAAGACTTTTATATACAAAACAATTGTTCGTACGCTTACAAACATACATATGTTGCATCTATTAAAATAACTTTATTTTCAGAATAATCGGAATTTTGATAAATTTTCATTACAAAGAATTTACAGTAAAAATAAAATTATTCAGGTTTTAAACTTTTTATATTATTTTCGCCAACTGGAAATAAATAATACATTTACGAAAATCTTAATTTAATGAATTTTCTTTAGGAATCAAAACTATATACATATATAGTCGATTCCATGAAAGATTTATAAAAAATGGTATTTTTTGCGGAGTGCCTTCCGATTTCCTAATATTTGGCATATGCATACCCTATAGAGCCTTTAAAAATCTTATTTTTTTTTTCAATTTTTTAATTTCAAAAAGTTCGCGAATTTATTCGCTATTTTGATTTTTCGAAAAGTCAAAAAATCGTAAAAGTGTGCAACTTTAAACTTCAAAAGATCTTAAAGTTTTAAACGGATTACAATAATTTAAATTGCATATATAAGAAAAACATGTCCACTATAAATGTAGTAATTTAAAAATAATATTATCATTCAAAAATGGATTTGAAATGCAAATGCAATTTTGGATGCATTATTATTATTTTTTTTTTTTAATTTCTACCCTTTTGATTTTAACTTCCTTTTCATATATTAAAAAGCAACATTTTTACTATAAAATACAATAACAACTGTTATGGGGCAAGAAAATCTGAAATTTTATATATTTAAAAAAAATAATGGTTGGTTAACTTTTTTATTTATTTTGGTAACTTCTAAACTATACTTTAGATTTTATTGATTTAAAGTCCAAAATATTTTTTTTTTTTACTTAAGATGCACTCACAACAAGAATGCAATTTTCGGATGCATTTTTAAGAAATTTCTACCCTTTCAATTTTAAATATTTTTGTATAATATTGAAGATAAATATGTTTATTACATAAAACATTAGTATTTAATTTGGAACACATAATATTAAAACACAAATAACAAATAATGATATATTATGATAAAAATTGATTTTAAAATAAACTCACAAAATAAAAAAAATACAAAAATTTATATAATTTCTCTTATATCATAGGTAGAAAAAATTTAAAGGGTAGAAATTTTTCAAAAGTACATTCTAAAATTGCATTTGCATATTGAATACATTTTTGAATTACAATATTATTTCTTAATTGCGGCACTTATAGTAGACATAATCTTCTTATGTACGCAATTTAAATCACTAAAATCCGTTAAAAGCTTTTGGAGATATTAAAGTTTTAAAATACACATTATCATTATTTATAAATCTCTCATGGAATTGGCGATATATATATATTTATTTCAAAATTTCTTAATAAATGCAAAACTTTGTTTCTAAAGTTCGCTATATTATGACTGGTACTGTATTTTATATTCATATGTACATTTACATGTAAGTTACCTTTGCAACTTTGCGTCTTTTTGTCTGTTCGAAAAATGTACAAACCAAGGCGAACTTATTAAAGGTGATAGCTGTTCCGCACAAAAAAAAAAAAAAAAAAAAAATACGAAAAATGACAAATACATATGCATAGTTATATTGAAGGTAAATTTAATAACTTTAATATGATGTTTCAATGATGCTAGTAACTTTCAATCGATATATTTTGCAAACAACTTGATCAAACTATCAGAAACTTAGTCTAGTAACACATATCATATCATTTTGGAAGAGATGAAACTAGTTGGTTTGTTTTAAATTAAATGACGCATTATTTCTGTTTTTTTTTATATATGAGCTGAGGACACCTTGTTTAAATTCGCCTTGGTACCTACTTAATAGGGTATCAACATTTATGTGTAAATACATATACAGTTCTATATAAGTATTGGACTTTCGTTTTTTTTTATGGCATTTCTGTTTGGGTCATTCTTTTTCCCCTTTTTTCTTCTTTTTTTTAATTTTTTTTTTTCTTTACTGCAAGAGTCAGATTACTGGGAAAAATAAAGATATCTGAGAATTGTTATAATTTTATGAATGTTTTATTTCGATCAAACTTAAAAGATGAAATAAGCAAAAGGATGATGTTAATAAAGTTAAATTCAATTAAGTATATAGCACGCTTATACGATATGTAGTCGTTCTATAAATGTACTATTTATAAATAAATTTGTTCATCATATGAACTGATTGAGATTTAGCAAAAATAAATCTCAATAAAAAGAAAATAGTACAAATTTTTTACAATTTTAATTTTTCAATCGTTTATTGGAAAAGATTCTTTGATTCAACAGACAAAAGCAAAATATTTAACAAATTTTCTGAACCTAAACTGTTAATATATAAACTAATAAATTAACAAAATAACATGAAATTAAGTCAGGTATAACAAAGGTATATTTACTTTGTTATACCTGAAAATAAAATCTACTATAGGAGCAGGGTAATGGTAGGGTCCAAAATATTTATTATCACATATCTCCAGAACAATTTCAAATAAAATCCTAAGATTTTAAGGGAATAACCATATTATCCAGCTACATAATTGAAATGAAAGTGGGAATGGTTAAGGGGGAGTAATAGCCCACATACAAAGAAAATACAGATAATAGTAGATAATAATGGCCAATGTACGCGGCAACGAGGGGCAGCAATATTACCAGCTTGCAAATCAATTAATTGTTGGCAAAAAACTGATAAGAGAATCTGGCAATACTGTGACACACAATCGAGTAATAAAGTTGAATTTGTTTCAACTCTTCTCAAACTAAAAATCAAAATGTAACGGATAGGATTAGGGCAAATGATACCCCCATACAACAAGAATATTAAATATTGTATAGCTTAGAATCTATTACAGCAAAAGTTTTCAGATTTTGTCAGAATATCTTTTTCAAACTACAGGTCCGGGGAAAAGGGTATAATATATGCAAAGGAAATATTAGTTTTCGTGTATCTAGGGTATTGATTCCAACTGTTATAGAAAAAATATGTATTTAAAAGTTTTAAGGGGATAGGTCGAAGGGCAGTAAAATCACCCATATAATAAAAATATAAGTTGTGGCGTAGACAATTTTACCAATCTCCTTGATTGTCACAGAGTAATCATGAAGACCTCGAAAGCTGTAGTAAAGCGCTACGGGTTAAGCTAGTATACCATAAAATTTAAAAAATCGTATTTGTTTTTAATAGAAAAATTAAATTTGTTTTTGTGTTATGTCAACATAAGTGGACGAATAACTCAAAAAACTTAAATTTTGTAAAAATGAGCGAATTCACTTAATTGCGAATAAATTCGAACAGATAGATTTTTATGGTCGATATCTCACCTTATTGCCATAACATGTGGCTTTGTGATAAAGTAATAAAAATGAAAAATTTTTGCCCTCTTCGAAAAAAATTGCTATTTTCACGTAAAAATTATATTTGCTTATTTTTTTTACTATAACTCCGAAACTACTGAGCCGATTGAAAATCAATATATAAACGGATTAAAGGTTGTATAAATTATTTTTTTTTTAAGTTTATTTTAATAATATCAGACTAAAATTTTTTGAGTTATCGTTAATTATGTGGAGAAATGTCTAAAAAAAAATATAATTTTACATATAAATTTAAAAAAAAAACTTCTCCATAGAATTTACTGGAACCACAATACATAAAAATTGCATAGTGGTTTTTCAAGCCCTTTTTGGTTGTTGGTTGACCTGTGTTATCAAAATTCTATATATTATATTCCTTACATATATACATATAAGTATATGGTGAATGATAGATCTCTGATATTCTCTTAGAATCTGAAAACTTTTGCAAAAATTTAAGTTTTCACATATGTAAGTAACAAATTTTTAAAGAAGAACCCAAAGTGCGATGTAGGTTATTGCTAATTGTGCAGTGACTTAAAAGATATTTGTTTTGTTTTTTTTTTCTTCATCTTTGGTTTTGCACATTTTGTGCGACTTTATGTCATTTCGCGTTAAAATCTGATTGTTAATGGTGGTTTCTTATTTTGGAATTGAATAACTAACAAACCAACCAACCAACCAACCATCAAATCAAACATCCATATTGAATATTGTTCCCTATTTCTTTGTTGATTTTAAAGTAAAGTTATTTATTTATTTTTTGTCTTGTATACGATTGTGTATTTAAATGGAAAGATTTCAAATGAATATCATCCATATACATATGTATGTATACAAATGTATGTATATACGCAATTGAAGAACGATTTAAAGAATTGATAATTTCTTGTTATTGTTGAAAACTGATATTATTTATTAGAAAGGTTCAATTCCCTGTCTCATTCGCTGTTTTTAATAAGAAAAACGTTGTTTTTCACTCTCCATTTGATTTGATAACAATTATTTAGTGCTAAATATGAATTTTGTGAATAATACGCTTCAATTACTATTTATGGTTATTCATTTATTTTTTATTTAGTTTTAGTTTTTTTACACTTAATTTATTATTGTCTTTATAAATTAGAGAGGTGTTTAGAAAACATTCTGGACATTTATTTATTTATTTTTTGCGATAAATGTAAAGGATATGTTTAAATTTTGAGGTAAACACAAGTTTTACGTCATTACTTATTGTACATTTGCAATATCTCCAGTACTCATTCAAGTTAATTATTAAGTGTGATCTTGTGATTATTCTGCAAATACAATGATTTCAAAAATCTTTTTGTTACAAAAAAAAATCTTTATTTTTAATAGTTAGCCCGGGTTCACACACAGCAATTTTTCTTGCCGCAATTCTAATTTTATAGGAGTGAGAGGAGAAAACAATACTAAACTTTTACATTCTCTTTACCTCTCTCGTCTAAATTCTGAATTGCGGCAAGAAAAATAGCTATGTGTGAACCCCGATCTATATGAAAATGCACTCGAGTACACTGAGGTAATTATTAATATCGATTACAATGTATAAAAAATTAAATTGCGATTTGATTTTGTGAGCAATATAGCCCAATACAAAAATTTCCAAAACAATTATATAAAATATCACCCAAAAGAAATGAAAAATTGTGTAAAAAAAAAAAAAAAATCCTGAAAAAGTTGACAATCACCCACTTCAATGCCCTAATGTTTATAGTATGATTAAAACATTACATAGTGGGGCAGAATCCAAAATTTTTAGAAATAAATTTGTAAATTTCAATCGGTTTGTTGAATTCGTGTAAAAATATGAACTAAATTTACATAAATATTTTTTTTCAAAGTCCTGGAAATTGTAATAAATTGTATCGGTTCTAAAAAAACATGTTTCATCTATATCTTTTTTTTTATTACATATTATATATTTTTTCTTCAATAAAAAAAATAGTGATCTTCCAAATTTTGTGTGGATGTCTTTTCATAATCAAACATTTATATTTTCTTAGAATAAGTGTTTCTATATTATTAAGATTTTTTTACGAATTATTTACGTTAACACTTTCTAAGAAATAATATAAAAACTGTTGTTTTAAAATTTCTTATCAGTAAATTTGTAATTTTTGTTATAAATTTCAAGAGATAAGAGAGATTCCTTAAAGGATTTGTTATACTTTAGTGAACCTAATACTTTAGAATACCGAATTATTATAATCGGTATTATCGATACACCTGTTATATGAGAAGTACATAATAATTAAAGAAGAATATCTTATTAATATTTGAATTTTTGATCGCTTGTTCTTTGTTTATTTCTAAACAAAACGCATGTGAAAAATACACTATAAAAGCTGAGCAATAACTGAAAAATGCTAATATTTATTTGCAAATACAACGTGTAATGTTGCCATCAATAATAGTTTTATGTTTGCCATCCATTTCTACTAATAAATAAATATATTTTTGTATGTAACATGCTAATATAAACAGGGAATAGATATTTAGATTAGGGTGATCCATTATTTTTTATCTACGTAAAATTATAAAAAAATAATGTTATATAGAATATATTTTCCATACTTCAACTACATACGGGGATAGGAACAGGATGCTTCACAACCATTTAACTTGATGATTCCATAACAAATATTAAAACATTTTTTTCTTAGCAAAATTATGATATATTTTACATGATGTAAGTATTAATTAGCTAATAAAAATATAATAATTTTAGAATCAATGTAATATAAATGTCTCTGTTGCTTCTTGTTCCAATCATCGTATGAAGCTGAAATTTGTAAAATGTTTTCAAATTTACATCACGTTTTATAAAAAAATTAAATATAGTTCACAACTGGATCACCCTAATATAAATATGTATGTATGTTGATAGTAATAAAATTAATATGTTTTGTATTTTATGTTTTACTCATAATTTTCTATTTTCAGTTTCAGTTGTTTTCATTGCATCGTAACATTTATTATTGCCATTCAGCCATGGACATGGGCAGCACGTTCAGGTTATACAGGATTAATGACAGCTGCGGCGTCTGTAAAATCTCCAGGCGGTAAGTTGAATTAAAATAATAGTAATTTAATATGTAGGTATACATACATAAATAAATATATACCTAGATATTATGTACATAACAAGTCAAATGTTATATATTTACTAAGTAAATTACATCCCAGCAAAAAAAGAACTAAAAAAGCGCTGAAAAAGTCATGAATTTAACATTGTCTTTGTCATTGGAAGGAAGAACTTAATTTCATTAGAAAATTATAAAAAAAAGAACTACTAAAACATTGCAAAATATGCACTTTATTCCACTACTGAAGTGATGAAAATGTACTCTTTTGGAAGCTCTTGATAATTTTTAGCTGGTTGAACGAATAGAATGTTTATTTTATAAAACTACTGGATGGTCCTAGGTTAATCCTAGGCTAATAATGAATATTAAGGCGACTCACTTTCTATAAAATAAAACAAATGATTTTATTACCTCCATCAAAATTTACCTTGATATGTTTTGTGATGATGACCAAAATAGAATTTTGATACCTATATGTATATACATATATTGACTATATATTTATGTAAAATTTTAAATCAGTTTGACTGTCTGATAAACCAGCAAATCAAAAGCAAAAATTTAAAAATTAGTGGAATAAAAAAATATTTAGGTCAATCTTGGATATGTTTTATACAGTCACCGAAATAATGATGGTTCTCTTCAAAAACTTAAGTAACATAAGTTTGTATTGTTTGTTTTGTACAAAAAATATTTTTCAAAAAATGTTTAATTAAAATTTAATAAATAACGAGATAAATTAAAAGTTAACTGGTAAAAACACTTAAAAAATTCTTAAATATAGGTACGAAATAAAGATAGATTCAGTTACAAAATATAACAAAAAAAAAATAATAATAATAATAATAATAATAATAATTTTCATTAGTGCAATAAAAAATTAATAATTAATATTTTTCCCTCGTTCCTTATTTGATTTTGCATAGAGTTTACTAAATTTTTTAAGAGGTCTGATAAAATATTTGACTACTCTGTCCGTGGAGAGCGAGCAAGTATGCCCAATGGGGTTTAGGTCAGGATTTCGAAGTGACCAGTCCAGAACTTCTATATTTTTTGATAAAAACAATCTTTAGTCCTATGAGAATTATTCATCGCTGCATTATCCTAAACAAATTTCAGGCTTTAGGCAGAAATTTGTTGTTTTTCTTTTTTCTTTCAACTGGGGTTGAAGAGAAACCAAAATTATTTGAAGCAAAAAAAATATTAATTTTGGATGAACAATAGCTAGGGACTTACTTGGATCTTCGTTGGATAAAGGAAACATGGTAAGGATTCTTTTAACGTTACAAAATTGGTTTTATTTAACAAAAATAAATTTTGTTTTGTTTGGCTGCTACTGCTGTTGGTAGTTTTTTCAAAACTGTAATGGCGCTTGGGAGAATTGAAAGGACTTCGAACGAATTCAACTGGCAACTCCCAAGTGCCATTCACAATAGAAGAAACTGCCACAGTCAGAGCTGGAGTAAAAATTACAGTAAAGGCTCCATGTCGATATCGAGGTAGTCGTCATCATCATCCTCTATGCGGGCCTCAACAATCGTACTGAAAAATAAAATGATATCCCATTAATTTTTCAAACGATTTGGGCTATGGAGTACCTTTTGAATTCATCTGGTTGATATAGGAAGTTTCAGATGTGTTTTTATTTCCGAAGCAAATATGTTTTTCGATGCTACTTTTCCAATTATTAGGGATTTTTGACGTTTGGATAGCTTTGATTTTGGAGCAAATGATTTTTTGTACCATAATTTGACTTAAGTTTTATAAAATTGTTTACAACTTTAACCAATCTATTGATTTTTATTGCAATCTGACGATTGGACAAATTTAAATCATGATACGCTATTATTTAACCGCGTTCTTTCGGCTGATATTCTTCTTCCACGGCCCATTTTAAAAAAGCACGTAAAAATTAAAATTTAAGAAAAAATGAAAGCGTAAAATGCAAACAAGTGCACTAAGATGTTCTACGTCTTAGGAAATTCAAAATTAAATGTCCAACCAGTGAACAAAATTTAATCGTATCGCAATCAGCTGTTTCAATATATCTTATGCGGACGTGTGTATGCAGCCATTTACAAAAAAATTCTAGACTGGTTGCCTAAAATGTTTCACGCTGCTTTTCTTCATTCTACGTTGCGTTGAAAAGTTGACTGGTTGGGCTTTAAGTCACATCTATTAACACTCCAATGAATAAACTAGTGCAATAAACAGTGAACCTATATTTATTTCACTTTACTTTTACTAAAAATTAGAAAATGCCAGTTTTTTTTATTACAAAAAAAAGGAAAAAAATGTAACGGAATCTGCGACATTTTGATGGAGTAATACACCAATGTAAAAAAAAATTATCAAAAGTAGTAAATCTTAATAAAAACTAAAAATAGTAATGTGAACCAATCATTATTTCGGTAACTGTATACCAATGGACGCGCCTTCCAAATACCATTTAAATTATATCACATGGATCCTTTTTAAAAAGGATCCATTTCAATAATGGTCAGCAGTGGAACCAAAATCATAAAACATGCCAAGGTTAATTTTGACTTTTTTGAATGAGTCCCCTTAATTAATATATGTTTATAGATTTAAATAAAATACTTCTTTAATAAACTCAAACGTTTGGAAGTAGACATCCAAATCAGATGAATTACTTAAGATTTTCCATAGTTTATATATTAATAAAAAATCAATTAATATTGATTCAATATAGATATGTATAATTCGTTTGCTATTATTATAGAAATGGAGCCCAAATCGCTATCTGTACTAATTGGAGATAATGCTAACATAACTTGCCGACTTTCAGAACCTAAAAGTTCCGATATCTGGTTCCTAGAAGAGAAATCAAAACTGTCAATAAAACAACCCTCCAAGAATATACAGGTAATTTAAATATCTTATTTCTAATTATTACATACATTTTTAAATTCATCTTTTTTATAAGAATTAGTAGATATAGTGACAATTAAAATAATTTCAATATATATTTTTACTGTAAGCAACATTTTTAGATATTGATTTACTATTTAATTATATTTGTCCAATTTGCATCACGTAACAATGTAACAAAATTACATAAATATTTCTAAGAACAAATTTTGTTTACTTTTAAAATAATAGTAACGATATATTTTTATTGTTTATTTCACAAACATTGCAACTCTGACGGCTTTAAACATTATCTTCTTTGGATCTTGTTAACGTGTGAAACATTTATTGCAACAAAAAAAATTTTCACACCGCTCTCACATATTATATCGTATGTAGGTAATCAAATACATATTAACACATTAAATAAACAACTGAATAATGTAAACAACGCTTAAAAAGTTGTTGCCACCGAACAAACCACCAAACAAACATTCAATAATTAAAATTCAAGATCCTAAACCACTTCTACCAGGGTCTCGCTTATATCTGTTGTTTTATGCTGCTTTTGAGATAAACACAAATTTGTGGCCATTGAATGCAAATTAAAGGGGTTTCGTTATATAAATGATTGGTGTTTTATGCGTTTGTGCTGATCTTTGTAACGAACAGAAAACTATAAGTTACCCCCTTCCTCTTAAAAATAACCATTCGAATTGTAAATCAATTTCTGAGTAATTTAATTATGTGTTACAGCATAAGCGTAGTAGATTTCTCTTCCTCCTTGTCGTTGCAACTTTTACACAAATTCGTTGCATGGTAGCAATAGTCTTTGAGCAATGACCCAATGGATTCGCAGAATCCACAATCACCCGAATGTGGATTCTGCGAAGCTTCAACAATTGTTGCTACCTCTGTCCGTCCATATTTCGCCAGACTTTTCTGGACTCGAGGCAACTTGCAATCGCTTTGTTATATATATATATATATATATATATATATATATATATATATATATATATATATATATATAGATTCAAGTTAATATATATATATATATATATATATATATTAAATTAAAAAACAAAACTTAACCTCAAAGGAGGTAAAACGAAAGCATGTGGTCAATAAATCCACACCAACAAACTGTAACTCGGTACAGTTATATGACGAAAACACTCAAAAGCCGACTAACACGAACGACCTGATTGCCCTTAAGCGATAATGGCAGTGATGCACGAGATGCTTCCCAACCAAGAGACGTTTAGTCGGGGTTCACACACAGCAATTTTTCTTGCCGCAATTCTGAGTTTATAGGAGAGA
>MINK01173851.1:0-10100 GCA_001735545.1 Phormia regina | reverse complement strand
ACGTATTGTTTAAAGACAAAACTTCTCGTTAGAAAAACGTAGTCTATTCGAGAGACGATTTAATACTTTGATTACTGGAACTAGACGGTTTAAATGCTAAACACAAACTAATTGTTAACAGACTTTAAAACAATAATAAACGTCATTTTAAACAAATTTCAAAAGAATTATGTTAAAACACACACACACACTCAAAATCAGACACAAATTCTCTCATGAAATGTAAATAATTTCCCTTTTGCAGAAATGTATTGTCCTTTCTGCTGAATAAATAAAAGGATTTGAGTTTTATATGGATTCGACAGCTCTCTGTTTACTTTTATAATATTTACTCTTTTTACTTTGTTCTCTTCTGTATAGTAATTATTTTAAATGAACATATTCTTTTATGTGTATTATGTGTATTTTTACTGTTATGTATCCTTGCAGATATTTCTGTAACAGCAAGTAATTACTTTGTCGGCAAGGACTTGTTCATTTTGTAAATGTTAGTGAGTAAGTGGATGTATGAGAGAGCGTGCAGTACATGTTTATTTAGTTTAACAGGATACTATAGCAACCTTATGTGTCTAACATAAGAAAACACATGTATATATCCTTACTCCATACAAAATGTGTGTTTTGGTTTTTGTTTTACTTTTTCTAGATGCAGCTGCTTTTTCAGAGATGCCACATGGTTCTAATGGATTATATTTTAATTTATACTAAAACTGAAATATACTTACAAAAAATGTGAAATCAAGCTAAAGAGAAAAAAAAAATTATTTTTTTCTCTCAGATCTTGATTTTTCTATATCATATATAAACTGACGGCATATGCTTATAGAGGCACCGACTAGCTGGCTGTACTCAAAGTACAGGTCGCGATTTGAAATATAACTTGATAAAATTAAATTTTTTAGATCATGGTATTTAACCTATAAAAACTAATAAAGGGTGTTTTCAAATTGTTTAAATAGGAGAGTGTTTGGAATATTGTAGTGGGAACTAAGCGACATCTTATACATTTTAGAAAATTTAAGATTTTTATAAGAGAAATCTAACAACTCATAAAAATATATTTTTCTGCAACCCCTAGATTTTGATTAAATACTCTTAAGAACATATTATAGGCTTCTAGATTAAAAATTTCTTATATAAGAGGTACTACTTTCAGTCAGTCGTACCATTTTTTGAGTTCCTTTAGCTCCGACCCTGAGATGTCTGTTGGGTCCCCTTTCGAAACATAACATTGCTTACTCCTCTACTACACATATTCTATGTAAATCCAACCCTCCGATCAAAAGTTATAGATTAATTTCCAAAAATGTTCGTCTCTGCTCACTGTATTTCGTTAAAATATCTGTGTAAATTCTATAAACTGATATAATAAATAAGTTAAATATACAATTACTTATAACCAGGGATACCAAAATATGCAATTGCATGTTTTTTCCTGGACGTTGAATGAAGTCATTGATAACATATTTATTCATTTCATAACTATTAAATCATTTTGGCATAGATTTTTTAGTGCATATTTTACACTTAACGGCATTTTTTGCATTTGACAATTTTTAGTGCATATTTGTAGCATATTTTGTTATTTTTAATGTATTTTTAACGCTTTAAAAAAATGTTTTGAAATTATAAGAAAAATATCTTATCTCATGAAATTTTTTAAAATTTAATTTTATAAAAACAAAAATAAGAAAAATATTACTGATACTGATAATTTTTATAAAAAATTGAAAAAAAAAAAATGTTTTTTAAATGCACATTTTCTCGTTTTTAAACCCATTTTTAGAGCATATTGTGGATTCCCTGGTTATAACTATCTAGTTTTCTCCAAATAAATAATTCTTTCTCACAAATTAGCTCTATTTTGAATTAAATCGTAGGTTTAACATAAAGTTCATAATCATAACATTTTCCTTCATAATCAGAATATTTTTCACACATATTTGTTAGACTTTTATCAGTTAAGCTGTGAGAGAATTATGAAATTATAATTAGTATATAATTATAATTTTGAAATTATGAATGTTTTTTCAAATCAACTTTAAAATTCTCCAATTTATTATTTTTTATTTATATTAGAATTATTTAAATATTTCATTCTAAGTTTTTAAAGTGACATTTATATATTAATTTAATTAATTTTTTTAATTGAAAAACTTTAACTACATGTTGCAATTTAGGCATAGATTCTGTTCTGTTTACTAAATAATTTTTCTCTATAAAATTCCAATTTGTGGTTTCACTTTTCAAAATTTATAAAAGTTCTGAAACATTGTTCTTAAGTTAAATTTAAGCATTCTAAAAACTAGCTAAGAAAGTAAATATTTTTTAATCGTATTATTCGATTAATCGACATAATTTGTTCAAATAAATTTTTAATCGAAATTCTTGATTTTAATTTTTTTCTATAGAAATTCTTTTATTTTCGAAAAATTTTCCAAACAGTCACAAAGAACATAATGACGATAACCGATTATAGCATACAAATCATGATCAATCAGAAATATATTTTTATTTTATTAAGAATCTAATTAAAATATTTTATATATTTATGAATACTTCTTCTTGGTTTCTAAATTCAGGGTATTTTTTTAAATCCTCGTATTTGAGGATAATAAGCACGTTCCTCTTCCTCTGAGTTGTTTTATCTTCACAAATATAAATGTAAAAATATATTATTTTAAGAAATTATTATTAAGAAATTACTTACATGTTAAGAAGACAATTCGTAAAATTCCAGCTTTTGAGTAATTCATTGAATTTGTTGTAATTAATAATGCTCCTCGACATTTTCTGTGTCAACAAATTTATATTCATATTCACGGAAAAAAAATATTTTAAATTAATTTTTAATAAAATTATTAACAAACATTGTATTGGAATTTAATTATATAATTTATTAATATAAATAACTTTCTAATTGGTTTGGAAATATTTTTGTAAATAAATTGACAGCGCTTAAAAAAATGTAAAGAAAAATTGAAAATTTGTTTATTAAAATATAAAAATAAAATAAATTTAAGTCATTTCCCAACAAATTTTCAAACCATTATATCTATGTAGGAAAAAACAACAACAATAAAATAAAACATTGAAGTTATTAATATGATCAAAAGTAATTTCGCAATTGAAGTCGATTTTTAATTTTTTCTGCGTATTTTAATAATTCGAACGTTCCACAGTGGTCCCAAACGGAATTTTTTGGAAATAACTTTAGGACTTGAATGAAAATCACCTGGGTAGTCAAAAGGTGTATGGCAATTGATTTTCAGGAGTACAGGTTCGTAGCGGGTCTGGGGAGCAAGGGTTGGACCCCACCTCGGGTATGAAATTTTTTTAAAAAAACCACCTAATTTTCATTTGTGATTTGATTGAAAAAATTTTGCACAGACATTCTTTATAAATCTCTACAAAAAATGTGTATTATCTCTTTTACTTTTAGAGATATTTCGACCAAAGTACTATTTTGACCCATTTTTGGACATGTTTTTTTTTTTAATTTGGCGGGTTCAATTTGTGTTCTAAAATTTATCTAAAATATTCTCTAGATTCTATATAAAATTCTTAACAATTTTTGTACAAGGAGCATATACCTATGTGGTTTAGATAAAATGTTATAATATTTTGAATTAAAAAATTTGAAAAAATTGGGTAACATTTATTCATTTTTAAATCCATTATTTTCCTGTGAACTATATTTTTTCATGTTTCTAAAAGAGTGATTGATATAAATGAATGTAAAACAAAACCGAGGCAATTGGGGTAGCAATCTTCCCATCTAGCCCTATCAGAATTTCGTTAATTTTAATTTTTGTGTTTATAGTTAGTTCCATATGTTGGCTTAACACACAAAAAATTATGAATAGGCCATGCCTCTTATATCACTAAATACAAAATAACACTAAATACAAAGATTTTTCGTTTTCGTTGCATACAGAAGTTTCAACTGAAGTATGGGACTTGATTGGAGAGCATCATGGAAATTAAAACTACTAATGCGGAACCACCACTTAAGCAGTTTGATTATCTGGGACAGAAATCAAGGAAATCGGAGTCCGAAGTTAAAGATTCAATCAAGGCTATGTTACGAAGAAATAAACAACCAGCTGAAGCAGTGAAAATAGCGGATATCCTTCCAGATGCATCTCCAACTCGATTTAAGCGTATTTACCATACGCTTACCACCTAAACCAGCTTCTAAGTTTCCTGAAGATGAGGCGATAGCACTTATGTTGGAGTTAGGATTAAGCAGAATTAAATATATAATACTGAGTAGGACACCCAATTCTGCCATATATTGGAAAAAAGCAATGTATTGTACCACCTCCTAGTAAAATAAACAATGAAAGAGCATTTATTGACTTGTCGCAATTGCTTGAAAATACCGTATCAAAGCTTCTCACAACATTTTCGAAAAACGAGGCAGTGGAACTTTATAAATCTGATCTGACATTTATATACAAATGGGAATGTAACGGTTTGCCGTCACTATAAGAATATAAACAAAGTACTACAGAGTACAAATGTGTTTTCATGTTATCGCTGGTTCCACTATGATTAAGAAAGAATTCGAATGAACCATCTATGTCAACTAATGCTATTAAATATGTTTGGAAAAACCCAACTCCAGAATCAAAAGTATACTGCAGACCAGGTAAGGTTTTAATATATTGAAGAAAGTAAATAATGCACACAAAACTGAGTTGATACGATCAAATAATCAATTGAAAATTTATGTCCGATTTGCATTAATATATTTGTCTATTATATCAATGTTAACTTTGAGGTATGCAATGCCATTACGAACACTGATTCAATGCCCTTTATGTAGATTGAAAAAATCACAATTTTCACAAACTCCTGCGGTCAGCTCTACAAATATTAATAAAGATGCCCTCAACTTTGGATTATCTCCTCTACATGCCAGTATACGGTTTTAGAATACATGCATTATTGGTGCAAACGTTATTATTAAGTATTAAAAAGTTATAAATTATCAATGACAAAAGTTGCTCACTGAACAATGTGAAATAATAAGACGGAATAATAATAATCATCTAAGACTTCCTATAATCTATACTTATGTTATCGTGAAAATATAAAATGATTTAGCTATATCGCTCCGTATTAATGTCTGTTAAAATAGGCTGCAAACTATTTCTATCTTTCCGCCGATATATTAAAAAACATGTACGCCAACAAATTTTGCGTTAATCAAGAGATTTTCAAACGTTCTTAACAAAGACAAAAACAAATTTAACTTCAACTTTTTTTCGTTTCACATTTGGCAAAAGGAATTATTCTTTTTCTTACATTGACTAAAAATTGTTTCTGTTATTATTTATTCCTGTGAAAATAATATTGTTAACACTTGCATGATTTTACCAAATGCACGTAAGTTTCTAATATTTTGCATGTTAGTTTCCTACGGTTTCTTGTAGGTGACGAACGAATATCTATCTGTATACCCAGCAAACACGTTACAAAACGTACATATCAAACTTGTTTCCTAAAATAAGTTTAATAAAATTTTTTTCATGTATTTTATTTTGTACATATTTCATTTTAGACAAAGTAAAAATAAGTTTTTAATATTTTCAATTTATTACCAAAAATATTTAATAGTTTTCGAGATATCAACAATAATATTTTTTATTATAATTGATATTTAAAAACTATTTTTTCTTTCTTTTTGATTTATATCGTTAGTTATTGCATTATTTTTGTATTGCTTTAGACAAAATTGTGTGCTCATTAGAGTACCCCATAGATAAAAAATTTGTAGGAACACCCCTCAAACGATTCTTAAAAATTAGCTGAATATAGGAAAAATATTAAAAAAATTAATTGATCTTCAGTTCCCTACTAGCGATTGAATGTCATGGGTCTAGAATATTTGAACCAAAAAATAGTATTGAGTTAAGTCCTGAAAAAAAATCGTAAAAATTTTTGTCCAAAATCCGCCATTTTAGTACATCATGCAAACAAAATTTCGATATTTTTCTTAAAAAAATGGATAAGAATTTTAGAATTTTGTTCCTTTTAAAACTGAAATTTTTAAAAAAATGCTTTGTAGTAAGAATTGTTAACAATATGTAATTTTCCAGATTTAAAAACAAATTCATCAAAAAAGTCTTCTAGCAAACGAAAATCCCATTGAAAAATTTTTAGAAATATTTTTTTTTAACCAGCGTAAAATTACCAATTGTTTGTTACCCATTTCGATTAAAAAATCGATTTTTTTTACCAAAATGTGCGGAAACATTATTTTAAAATCGCTGGAAGGGAATTGAAGACCAATTTAATTTTTTTTAATATGTTTCCCATATTCAGACATTTTTACAGAGGTTTTACTACATCCAAATCTCGAAAAACGCTATTCTCGGGACACTCTAATGTCCAACGTTTTTGTATCAAACAAAAAATTTCACTAATAAAGATCATTTGAATGGCTCTAATAAACACTTTATAATTTGTTAATATAAATCAAACTGCTTAGAGATTTCTATCGAATTTCAACAAAATTAATTTTAAATAAAAATGTAAAAATATGCCATTAAGGGTGAAATATGTACTTACAAATCTGTCACAAAATAATTTATTTTTTCTAAATTCGATAAATATTTTATCGATGGCTTCATTCACTGAATGAATTATGAAGGAAATGAAACATTTTGCAATTTTGAACGATATGAACGAAGGAGTAAAATTAACTAGAGTTATGTCGTTTATGAAAGAAATAATTCAATTGAACAATTTAGTTAAGTGAAATATATGAAAAGTTAATGTTTCACTTTTCATATTTCATTCTTTCCATGTGTAGTATTCTATTTAGCTGATTTGAATTTATGAATTCATACGGCACAAAAATGTTATTATGAACTTAATAACGTAAAATAAAAGAAACACATCTTTCATTCGGTTCCATTCCAAATATACATATTTGAAAAATGAAAGCAAAAACAACATCTTTCACTTGTTTCTATTTCATTCATACTTCAGAAAATTAAAGGTGAAAGAAAAGTAAGAATCATTCTAAAAAGAAAATGCTCGATGTTATTTGCTAAATTCTAAAAAATAATATGCTAAATTCTGCCAAATGTAAAGTTTGTACCACATTTCATGCTATTTGATATGAATGTGGCTCGTGAAAAACAGACTTTTCGTTCTTGCTTTCCAAAATACTACGTTGAATATTTTGGGCACATGAACAATATCAATACCGACATCAAAATTCTAGTCCCTCCCAAAAATGTGTAAGAACTAAACAAGGTTGTCGTCAAAACTCGGCTACCCTGTATAAAATTTGGGAAAAATAGGACTTTGTTCATAGTCCCAATAGTTTACGTAAGATCGAATGAGATCAAAAAGTAGAAGATTGCCCTTAAGCCTTTTTTATGTTTTTGAACTTTGAACAACATTAATCATTATAAAATTAAGCTCACGGTCACTGTTGCCAGGACTTTAGAAAAAAGAAGCTAAATTGGACTTTAAAAAAGGTCCCAAAAAATAAAGCCAGAAAAAAGCTAATATATTGTCTTATTAAAAAAACATATTTATTTCTTAGTTCTCATTAGTTTTTGGTATTTCTTGAAGATATATTAGTGAATTTATAAATTCAACATAAATAATCTCTATGGATAATACAGTTTTTCTTTTAATAATTATAACTTTTTCTAGAATGAAGAAAAATTTCACTAAATATAAAAAAATTATATTTTTTGTGATTGTAATTTTTTGAAAATAAAATTTATAAATTTTTAGCCTTTTTAGAGCTATATTAAGAATCAAAGAATTCTAGAAAAATACTACAAAAACAACAGTTCAAATTACAGATCTGAACTTATTAAAAATTTGAAAGAAATTCTAAGAAAAATTATGCTAAAAACTGCTGTTAGTATAGGTCGATTATGCTAAAAAGCATTTAGTAGAATTTTTCAAAATAAATATTCAATTTCAAAATCCATTCTGCCAAATCTAGCAGAAAAAAATGCTAAAATAGCAACACAGGTCCTGACCGATAACGAACGATTCACCAAAATGAAAAATTATTTCCAACTTTAAAATTAATCGTTAATCAAGTTGAGGAATTTCTTATTCTCAAGTAATTTTCATATCGTTTTCATACGTTTTATACATATTTAAGAACATTTGTGTTTGCTGGGTAAATAAAATGCCATACAATTTGATAAATTTATTCATGACTTTTATTTATTTATTTTTTTTTTCTTTGATTTTCATCTTTGGAATGTTTTGATAGTGAATTATTATTTACTAAAATAATAATGTCCCAAAAAGAGCCTCAAAAGAAAATCTTAATATTCTACATGTGCCTCCAGTGAATAGGGATCGCAATATCTTGGACTTTTTTAACTTTCCGTCATTTCGATTTTAAAACTACTTCACTATTTTTTACTAGTGGCATTAATTGTACAATTTAGAATTTAAAACAGAATTGTAAATGTACTGACAAAAATAAATTTGATCAATTGCTTTTATCAACTGTCTAACTCATGTGAATGCTGTTGTGAAAGTGTCAGAATATATGTATCATAAAACAATTTGGTATTTCCGACAACAATTAAACATATTAGAAATAAAATTTGTTAATCTAAAAGTAAAGACTTTACTGAAAACCTTCGGAGTAATTGAAATGTGAATCAGTCAAAACGATTTTTTTTTAATAAAATAAAAAATTTAAAATAAAAATACAAATATTATAGAAATTCTCAGGTTGCAATCTCTACCCATGAAGATACACATGTACATTATTATATACATACATATGTATATTAGAGTTCCCTGAGAGGTTTTTTTTACATTCTAAATCAGTGTAACCAGTTTAGGCTTTAAAGGCTAAATTTAGCCTTTTTATTTCACTTTTAGCCTCAAAAGTTTCTTTTTAGGTTCTAGCTGTTTTCCTAGTCTTTTTTATTATTCTTAACATAGCTTTAAAAATGCTAAATATTTATTAGTTTAATGTTTTTACATAATCATCAATTTACTCAATTTTGTGAATTAATTCGCACAAAAAATCAAAATTATTATTATTTCACAAGAATATTATAATTATTTTTTAACAAAATTTATATGAAATATTATATTTATATATTCAATATTTTTTTAATATCAAATAAAATAAGTGCGTTTTTAACTAAAACATTATNTTNCTCTTTTCCGGCTTTTTTTTTTTTTTTTTTTTTTGAGANTTTTAGCCTTTTCTGAATTTTTTTAAAGTCCAACTTAGCTTCTTTTCTACTCAAGCCCTGGCAACACTGTTTCTGATATGCAAAGAGCAAGATGTGTATTAATGAGAAAAAGAAAATAAAAAAATGGTGTTCAGTTCATTACCGTCGATTGAGATATACTTTCGATTTTATTCTCTAAATAATGTAATATTAATATTATGGAAATATTTCAAAATTTTTCTACATGATATTTTGATTCTCAATACGACATATTGTGTTCCGTCAACTGGCCTCAAACTTGGCTGGGAACTTTTGCTGCACATAGTACGGACTTCCAAACTACCATCTGTTTCGGTTTCTTCAAAAATGCTTTAAACTACAGTTTTGCAAAGAAGATTCAAAATTGAATGAAATAAATTTGTTGAATAATAACTGAGATATCGGCCAAAACGCATTTGAGTAAAGAACTGTTAGAGGTATGAAGTAAAATATCACGTGGTCAGAGCTGAATTGTTTTGAGTTGAATTGGAGGAGTACAGACCCCGGAGGGTCTGGGGACAAGTGGGTGGCCCCCCAAAGTTCATTTATGATATGACAGAAAATAAATTTTATGTATAGATAGTCCCTGTAAATATCTACAAAAAATACGCTTACGTATGTAAGTTATCTCTTTTCGTTTAAGAGCCTCGCCTTTTTTTAATTATTCAAACTTGGCGGTCTTAATTTTGCCCCTAGAATTTTTCTAAAATATTTGTCAGATTCCCTACAAAATTACTGCAAGATTCATATAGTTATAAGAATCTGTTTAAAAGTTATATTAATCTAAATTTGGAATTTTTATAAAATTTAACATTGTTTTCAAGAAAAATCTTAATGTAAATGTGTGTAAAGTTAATCCGGAGGAGTTTGGGA